>JBBPMZ010000033.1:0-39266 GCA_038090575.1 Tylopilus cf. pernanus | reverse complement strand
ATGAGGTTGACAGCCCCCAGACACCCAGACACAGACCCTGCTGAATTTAGCAACAGGATCAACTATGAGGTCAGTAGTGCCATGAAGAGTGCCAATGAATTCATGGCTACTAGGCAGACATTCAAAAGGAGCTTGCAAAAGGCTATCCACATGGTTGATCCTGTGACTGGTGGCACAGGCTCAAAGTGATCAGAGGATTGAAAAAGCCAGAAGACACAGTGGAGTCAGAGCACATTCTCAGGTGTCCCATGGACATGAAGCTATTTCAAGTGGTTGCATACACAATGTACAATGGCAAGTACTAATAGGACAATCACAGCTACTTCTTGGGGCTCTTAGATTGTAAGAACATAGTGTATGCATAGGGAGCCGAAGCGAAGCAAGGCAGTGTCTTGTAATCTCTATAGGTATCATGGTGATACTTATACTGCTCATTTCCTCTTGTCTTTGTACAAAAGAGATGTATGCCATGTGGTGATTTGATTGACTTAGGTGTTCAATCTAACTTGAAGTCATTATTTTTGATATCACATTTAATCTGATCTTCTATAATGACAACATGGGAGACTCAGAGCCGTGGTAGTCTCAAGGCTGAGTAGACTCCATCTTGATCAATCTATGTATACAGTGGCACATGTGAACATCTTCAACTGGCTTTCTTAAGATATATTGTTTTACTTGGAGATGTTTGTAGCTGAATTTAATCAAGATTTTTTATAGAAATAGAGATAAAGAGGAACATGAAAGATGGCTTACAGATAAGATTTTGAGAAATCATAGACAAAATGAGTCCCATCATTTTCTCTTCATCTGTAAAGTTATATTGAGCAATAAGCTCAAAGATTGCTTGCTTGACTTTGTAAACTGTTCCAGAGGTTTCAAAAAGTTGTATTGCTACTGTCATTGGATCTTGAATATCTTTCTGTTGGTGCAAAAAGAAGGCATGCTCTAGAATGATCATAGTGCCTATAAATTCTGATAAATATAATAATCAAACATATCTGAAAACTGACCAAGGCCTAGATAAAGTGCTTTGATCCATGGTACATCATTCAAAGAAGACTAAATTAAGGAACACAGTATGGTAAGGCATAAATCCCTACAAAGTCAGTGGACTTACAATGGTTTTGAATGAATGTTGAAGTGCATCAGAGAGAATAGAGGGCTGGTTGTTTTGTAAGTTGATGTAAGTATGGAATAAGAGAACTAAACTAAATCAAACATACACCTTGATATGTCAATATCTATAAAAGTGTATTATTTCAAATTATTTGAATGGAGATAAATTAAAGCAATACTAGCCTCCTATAAAACACAAGTGAAAGTAAGGCAGGTATAAAGTTTCCACTCATACCTGCTAATTGAAGTATAATTTTTTTTTAGAAACTTCAAAGTGATTCAACTAACATTGCCAGTAAAAAACTCACATCCTAAGAAATATTAGAGCAAAAAAAAGTAGCAGATCATGGAAGACATACAATCTATTATGGTTATTATAGAGGAAGTGATGGAGTGTAGTGTTAATCAGCATTCAAGTTGTGTCAGAAGCCCAATCAATGCACTTACAAACTATAAATGAGAGAACAGAATATGAATAAGCATTATTCATGTCATGAGCCCATTCACAATTAAAGTATGTACTTACATACTGTGAATGAAAGGACAGGTACATGGATAAATGATTTTCTAAATGACCATTCACAATCAGAGCACTTACAAACTATGAATGAAGGAGCAGAAGCATAGCTGAGGATCCTTCTGGAAGCCCATTTATAATCAGAACACTTACTTGCTATAAAAGGACAGGCATGGATGAGCACCCTTCTGTAACCTCATACACAAGTAGAACACTCACTTTCTATGAATGAGAGGACAAGGGGATGGATTAGTATCTCTCTAGCCCAAGACCTAGTGTTTGTAATTGGAGCACTTACTCCCTAGAAATGAAAGACAGGGGCATGGATGAGTATCCTTCCAGAAACTCATTCACAATCAATACACTTACAAACTATAAATAAACAGAGATATGGGATGAGCATCTTTCTGAGAGCCTATTCACAATCAAAGCACTTACAGACTATAAATGAGAATAGAAACATGGATGACCATCCTTCTAAGTTCTAGAAACTTCTCATTTGCAATAAGAGCACTCACAAACTATGGATGAAAGGACAGGATGAGTGAGTATTTACTATTTACCTGGAGGACAATCAGAGGACTTACAAACTATACATATGAGAGAACAAAAATACGGATGAACATCTTTCAAGGATATTTACAATCAAAGTACTCACTCCCTATAAATAAGAGGACAGGGGCATGGTCAACATTCTTCAGGAAGTCTGCTGATATTCATGGTTAGGTACTTACTTCCTATGAATGATAAAACAGACATGGTCAATTATTCCTTGAGAGGTCCATTTACAATTAAAGCACATACTCCCTATGAATCAGAGGATTAAAAATGTGTTTTTTTTTTATTAAAAAAAACCCTATTGACAATCAGATCACTTACTTGCTAGTAGTAGGAGAGAGGGCAGAGACATGGGCATGGGCATGGATAAGCATTCTTATGAAAGCCCATTCATAATTAGAGGGATTCAAAGCACTTACAGACTACAAACAAGAGAATAGGAACACAAATAAATAACCTTCCAGAAGCTCATTTATGATTAGAGCACTTACCCTCTATGGTGAGTATAGGGACACAGATGAGCACTCTTTTGAAAGCCCATTCACAATTAACCCAAAGAACTTACTCCCTATAAATAAGAGTGAATGACTTATCCTAGTATCTGAAAGCCTATTCACAATCAAAGTACTTACATACTATCAATAAGCAGGAAATAGCCCATAGATAAGCACTCTTCTGGAAGCCCATTCACAATTCAAACACTTACAGACTATGAATAAGAGAACAGAGATATGGGTAGGTATTCTTCAGTTGGAGGCCTATTCACAATCAAAGTACTTACCTCCTATGAATAAGAGGATAGGAGCATAGATAAGCATCTTTCTGGAAGCCTACAAACCACCAGAGCACTTACTCCCTATGAATAGAAGGACAGGGCATGAATGAGCATCCTTCTAGTAGAAGCCCATTGACAATCAGAGCACACTTACTCCCTATGAATGAGAGGACAGGAACATGAATAAGTACTACTCTAGAAGCCCACTGATAATTAGAGCACTTACAGCCTATGAAATAGCCAATATGGGTACAGTTACATTTTCTTCATCATAGTTGTCATTTCCACTTTAGAAACTTGCATACCTCAATGTTTGGAAACCATGATGCAATTGCTTCCACAAACTTCTTCTGCTCAGAATCTGTTAGGACTTCATCCATGCCCCTTTCATGTCTACTTTTCACAAAAGGCATCAAGACCCTACAAGGTATTTCAATAAATGTAATCAGAACTTATGTGCTTGCCATTAATTACCATCTCACACCATATTCAATGCACAGCATGATATTTGTGTGCTGTGTAGTCACAAGTAGCATCTGTAATACTTCTTCATCCAGGGCCATCAGAGTCTTTTCCAAGAGAATTTTGCACCCCTTATTTGACTTGTGCAAGTCTGTGCAGAGTTTAAGTTAGTTTCAGCATTACTAGACACCAAAATACATATACATACCCTTGAGCTCCACATGTGCTCTTGGTGGATACTTCATCCTTTGCATATTCTTCCATATATAATTCTCCTTGAGCATCCTCTCAGCATTTTCTTTCCCTCTTGCAAGCTGCTCCTCTTGAGGTAGCTTTTTCTCCTCTGGTGCTAAATCTGCAAGGGCTTTCACCACTAGTGCATCACATTTTGTGAATACAAGCACAATAGGCACTGTAAACAAAGAAACGACATGAAAAAAGAATACAATATACTTCCACAAATCTCACTACCATTTCCTGTGTTGCACTCACCAAAAAACTTTTCCTCAGCAGCCAACACAGCCCTATGGTATTGGTCCATTGGGATGCAATACCTACCCAGCAACATCTCACTGATACCGTAGTATGAATGTTACAGCCTCTGAGCCTTACCATATAGCATGAATTCGCTTTTTGAGGAATGTTGTCTTTGCACGCTCTGAGACAAAGTCCTTCATTCGATTGAATTCTTCTGTACTGCCAGCTTCAAAGCCCTGTGAGTCATGAAAAATAAAATTCGGGTTACTTCGAAAGATCAGTTCATTCTTGATATCATGTATTCCACGCTTGAGACGCATGAACAATTATTACTGATAGCAGGGTCCGGTCACCACAGAACTCACATCTCGGGATCCCTGGACCTTTCCCTGACTGACCTGGTCGCAGATTATCAGTACGCCCGCATCATAGCAGTAGCATAAAGCTTAATCAGACCTTTCTCCCGTCTCCATCGTAGATCTCCGGATCTTCCGTAGAGTTACATGTTTGTTTGAGTATCGTTGTCTTCCCAGCATTGGCCCGACCAATGACCAGGATTCTGAAGCGTCCAAACTTCTTTCTGATACTATCGATCTCCATAAATTCTGCACTGGGAAGTTGTACGAGCGATTCCAGTGATGCTACCGATGACTCCACGGACGATTCTTCGATGGACTCTTCTTCTGCGAGGAATTGTTCCGTGGGGGATTGCTCTCCCGCTGGCAGTGCGGGAGATCCTTCTAGTGCGCCGGCGGGGGATTTTTTTACAGGAGATTCTGCAGGTCCCACGGGGGATTGCTCTACTAGCGCCGAGAGTGACTGCTTTGCAGGGGGTTGTTCTGCTGAGAATTGTTCTACAGGAGGCTCTGAGGGGGACCTCGCGGGAGCCCTGGATCGCAAGCACGGAAGGCGAGCCATAAGCTTTCTGATTCTGGCCATTGTTGCTTGTTCAGCTGAGAAAGAGACTCGAAGTTTGTGTGGGAGAGTTTTAGTCCGTGTCAACGACACACAGCACCGGGTACTAGAAAATGAGGATCACAGTCGATCGTCATTCTCAACGTCAACACCACGTCGAGATACTAAGCAGTGTGATGACGTGTCGCGCGACAGACTGGAAACCCGTGGCAAGTAGAGAAATCACAGAATCTTATACCTGATCGGCGCAGTAAGAGTACGTAAAGGTTATGTACACCTTCCACCCCAGGGACGACTGTCTCGTGTTCATTCCAAGTTAAAATGTCCCAACACTGGTCACCAGCGAGATATACACTGGAACGCATCCTCAGGTTCAGTACTTCATCATTTAAAGACAGAAAGCATCCCTTCAACCTCACCACTAACGCCGTATTATCCTACGTAATACACCCAGTCAGCACCCAGAAACGATAGCGAATGACTTGGATGACACGTACCGAACGAGATAACACAGGCATCATAACCGACCCCCCATCGCCCATCGCCCAATCATCCTGCAGCTCCAGATCCGCCAGCCCTAATAGCACCTCAAGTAATCTTTCCTCGGTATTGTGGTTTATCATCTCTGCTCTCATCCTCAGTTATAGTATTTTCTGAGAGCAGACATCATCATCTCTGGTGGAGTGGACAGGAAGGGTTGAAAGGCGGCCTCTCCACCCACTTAGATCTTCCAAACCACCGCCGAAGTGTTCATTATGAAAAAGTGGTCGCTTATCACAGTAGCACGTCCAGGTGGATTGGGGGTCGACTTCTAAGAGTTCTAATCTTGAATACTGAGCTGCATATTCTTACAGTTTGACTCGTACCGTACCTTGAGAAGGGCTACTAGACCATCGTGCAGCGTCCCAGGCTCGCCAATTACTAGAATTGCGGAGGAAGGTCATCAGACGATATATACCTCTTCGGCCACGTACTATGCCCATTCAAATCTCCGAACAACCTGTTTTGGCGATTCGTTCCAAGAATCTGTCATATCTCATCAAGACCTGACATCCAATGCACCCTCATCACACGCACCGAACACCGAGTCCAAACTCGCCTGACTTGTGATGCACATATGATACGTCCAAATTTCACGTAGAGCTGTACCAAGCATTAGCCGTATGCCAGCATGATCAATGACAGCCACATGCCTCAGATATGATCATTGTATAATCCATCTTTATGTCCTTCGCATGGCCATGCAGTCGCAACATTTTGCTCACAAAGAACCACTCGTATCTTGCTTTGGTCTAACACACCTGCGCACGATGATAGTGAACCAGATGTCACAGCGCATAGCCTGAAATTGCAATCCAAGCGCGTGGACAGCATCCGTGTCAAGGCATACACCATCCGGACTGACTGCGGGCACGAGATGCAGACGCCAAGTGAATGTAGCAAGATCGCTGCTTGAAATGCTTGAAAACCACAGGATACTGAGAGTTTGTGAGCAGGGCAGTCAAGAGGTGATGCGCAATGAGAACCCACTGGCGTGTTATCCGGGGCACATGAAGGTTGTAACAGGACATGCGCACTTTTTGTAGAGGCAGAGTTCAATACAAGGAAGCATATGAGAGCCCTTCCGAGTCGACAGTTGTTCCAACCCGCTTTGAAGGTGGTGGTACCTGCGAGACCTCGGTTTTCCTATCACTTCGTTCGAAGGAGAGGAACAGCCTGAGTAGTGGTCTCGAGCACGATCATGCCAGTGAACACGATGAGTGACACATGTCACGGTGACAGTGACACGTGAGAACATACTATGGCCCGCCGGGGACATACTAGTAGCATCACTTGTCACCGGCACCCCCAATGTCTCTTGTGTGATTCTTACTCAACTGTCTGATCTCACCAGATAACGAATGTTAGCATGATGAACGGGACTCATTAACAACGATCGCATGTGCGCAGCCCGACAAGATCTAGATATGGTAGCACTCTTCATCTTCCCCTGTGCATGCACGTCCCGGGTCAATTTGTATTCAGTCCTCGGCCGAAGTGCCAGTGGGCGCAGACCTGGCCAGTGAACCCACTGAAATTGAAGCTCAAGCGTTTTCATGTCCACCAAACCCGGTCTGCCAGTGCGGTCGCAAACAGTGGTAGCTCCGAAAAATTTTACATCTCAGCAATCCAGTCCCTTTATCTGGACGAAATGTTTACTTCCAAGATTAGCTGCGTGAATCATGCCAGTGATCACGGAATGTAAGCATCAGGTCGTTTCGACTGCGCTCGTGTGGTGCTCGCCATGGATGTATCAGCCCAAACTCCTAAGTGACACCATCAGGCGCAACTTCAGAGATCCATTTGAAGAGTATGATGACGCGACACTCGACGACGCCCTCCGCCGGATTGTCAACGGCACAAGAAACCTCGGAAGAGAGTCGGGTTACGCTTGACAGTTTGGTTTCGGATGGTGGTAGCAACTTCTCGCTAGGGCAAAGGCAAATGTTAGCCCTCGCTCGAGCGATGGTCCGGAAGAGCAAACTAATAATCCTCGATGAGGGTGGGTTCCCTCTCTTGGCCTCAGGTCCGATTTATGATTGAGAGACACAACCTCCAGCTACGTCCGCAATCGGTGGGTCGACGATGACATAGGCTGGGACCATCCACGCTAACTCGGGCTGTTGGTATGTTAGATTACAAAACAGACGCCGCCATTCAGTCCTCACTCCGGAACGAACTGCGTGACGCAACACAGTTCATCATTGCGCATCGTCTACAAACTATCATGGACGCTGATAAGATTGTGAGTGCTTTCTGCCCACATGACCCCGCCGGTTCACCGACAGTCTTCTTGGGGTAGATGGTTCTAGACGCGGGAAAGATCGTGAGCACCTTTCCATTCGCCCCCACGAACATTAGCCAATCTGACATATTCCAGACGGAGTTCGGGGTACCGTCAGAGTTGACGCGAAGAGACAAGGGGATGCTGCGTGCCCTCGTTAATGAGAGCGGTGACCGTCGCGCACTATATTCAATTGTCTCGGCGTCCAAGTGAATTCGACCCAATAATCCAAATCCCATGTCATGTTATTGTACCGTCTATTGAAAAAAAGTGTATTATCAAATTGCTCATGGTTGAACCCACCCGGTGTCCAACGCTCAGTAGCCGTGACGGAAGCCTTAGGTCTCGTCCAATGGATCATATTCGCATCCCCTCGTCGTCAATCTCCTTATACCCGAATCTCCCCCACACGACGGCAGCGCCGAGATCATCAATCCCGTCGTCTTTCGTGCCCACAACGCCAGCTACTTCATACGCTGACCTTGTCTATTTGAAGAATCAGTAAAGTCGCCTCCAAACCGCCCTGGATAACTCACTAGACCAAGAGAAACCTTGATCATGGGAGGACCAGGTACGTACTCCTCCAACTCGAGGTCTTCTTCGGAGTCCTCCCATCCAGCATTCGGTGAACCGCCCTCTGACTTGCCCTCACCTAACGCGAATGTCAAATTGTGCTCACAGATACGTTTCAGAGTGCGACCATACCTTTGATGAGCTTGAGCACGTTCCGCGCGGCCAGTTCACCCTGATAATAGGCAGAGTGACCGGCTTTGGTTGCTCCGAATGCATCGGCCGCGTCTCCGATGGCGAATAGATGGGGATAAACAAGGGAATGAGAAGCGTATAATGAGTCAGACTCGGAGTCTACAAAGACTTCCTTTGTAGACGTCATTGTTGGAAGAGTGGACTCAAGGTCTACGAGTGTTTCGACGGGTGAAGGTGGAAGGGTGCCATATAGTGTGGGCGAAGTTGAACGGCTCGCATCATCCAGGTCACCCTCATCGAAAGTGGCAGTATCCTTCTCTTCTAGTGCTAGGACCTGCATGGTACGAGATACTCGAATCATTCCAGTCATAGGGTCGATAGTACGAGAATCCATAGTTTGAAGAAGAGAAGTATTGGGTGTTTGACCCGTGCATAGAAGCTGTACGTTGAAAAAACGGAGAAACAATGTAAAATGAGAATGGGCGGACCAGCAAGCAGCTTCACGAATACATACCACTAAATCTGCCTCGATCTCACGTCCTTTAACAGTTTTGATTGTCATTGTCTCCTGGTTCCCGGCTTCATACATTCTATCGCCCTTGAATGATGACATGTCTAGTCGTTCGCCGAAGACGACGTAAACACCAAGTGCTAGGAGACCTTGATATGCTGGAGGTTACGATGCGTGTCAGAATCGATTGAGCAGACAAGATTCAACTGGTACACAAACCTTCATCTCCAAGAGCTTCATCAAATTTAGGAAGTAACCTTGACCGCGAATGCATCAGAGTTACTGACTTGCGAGGATATATTGCCGCAATGTCCGAAGCAAATTCTGTTTGGCACGCAATGAGAGTCGGTCAGTTCTTCTAGCAGGTCAAGATATAGAGGACGACATACGGATTCCTAGTGCACCTCCACCCACGACGAGCACTTTTTGTGCTGCCTCGATTCTTCGCTGACGAGAACGGACCCAAGATACACTTTCGTCCTTCGTGCCCGTGTACTGGGGTGCATCCTTCTTTTCTGAATCTGATGGTGGTGGGGTTGGCACTTGCGAAGAGACATTAATGGCACGTGATTCCCAAAGGTCTATGGGTGATGGGAGGTGTGATCCGAGTGCATATATTGCATAGTCGAACTGCAAGACGCGTTCTTCCGTCGTTTCTATAGGGGAGGACCCTGAAGGAGGGTTGACGGAATTGGTTCGTGTGACATAGGTGATGTGGTGGGAATGAATAGAGGTAATAGTTCCGTGCACCCGCTCGTGAGGAGTGGACGAGGCAGGGTCTGACGGATTACGAAATAAGTTATTATAAGGAATAACTGTGTGAAGCGATTAATAATCAGAGGGGGTGGATGCGATCTTGGAACACACAAGCTTTATGTTCGTGACCAGGAAGGACAGTGTACCGAGGCAGGTTGTATACATGATTGAAATGTCTAGTACGGATGAATGACAACAATAATCGGGTTAACAAAGGCCGGCAAGAAAAGAGGGGATGCACTCACGAATTTCTATCAACCAAGACGACTCTCCAACCACTCGGGAGGCTAGCAGCTAGGATCTGTGCAGCCCTGTTACCTATGACCAGATGAAAATTTGTAAGAAAGGAGTGTGGGAGCGAGAAAGCGGGCGTCAAGCTATAAAGAGCTCTACGGGTCGGTGCTTTTTTCGAGACGAACACTCACCGCCGTAAGAGCCCCCAAGGACAGCGACGGTCTTGAGCACGGGGCTGGACGACATGGTGGAAGCGAGAAGAGGGGGGCGGGAGACCGGAGAGGAGATAGAGCCGAATATGAGGGAGTGATGGAAAGACGGGATGTTAATGTACACATCACGTCAGCGGGACTTTGGCTAGCAAAACACCTGTCTTGACACATCACCACCACCGGGAATTGGTAATTGACATCTTCCATTTGTCTCATATTCCGTTCCGTGACAAGACCTGCAAGTTCTATCACGGTATCTGATAAACAATTCAACGAAGCCCTGGTCGCTTCGGCCTTATATCGGAGTTAAAAACATAAAGCGTCCTACATCGGCCGACTCGTTATGGTGACCTCGTCTGTAACCAAGTCCGGGACCGGGAAATGTCTTGAACACACTGAAACTCATCACGAAATCACCCGTTCGGATGGACTTTCGGTAGCCACAGGAGACGGCGTTGCCCCAAACATCTTGACGCGTCTAGCTACGAAGGCTCGCGAACATTTCGATGACCGGCTGATTAACTCGCCATGAACGGACGAATCATGAGCCGCAAATAAAGACTATCTGTCTTCCTTCCTCCCAATATTAATGCAATGGGTTTACTTGGGTGAATTCGTCGGTTTCACCCAACCTAACCCTAAACCCGAGTTATTTTTAGGGGCGACCATCCCGTGTAAACTGCATCTGATAGGTACTGTGGACCTTATCAGTGGGTATGGTCCGCACCAATGGTGTGAGGTTGCTGTCCCTCCGATTTGATCCGTTCGTTGATCAATCGATCACTAGTGGTCTCCTGCCACATAAGTAGTACGTTCCAAGACGAGTCCCCTTCAGTGGAACACCATAGACTGCTTGAATAAGGCATCGGAACTGGCTTAAAGCCCGAGGGCCGACGATGACTTTCCTGTCCAAGTGACCACATGGTGGTCTGACTGTCTCGAGTAGCCAGTGAGCCCATGAAAGCTGTCAGTCATCTTTTGGTGAGCATAAACATCTGGCTGTGGTGGACGACCCGAAATCAAATTTCGTATGTATCTACTGGGCACGTAGACACCCCTTTCTGGACATAGAGTGATATAGGGATCAATATTAGCTTGTCCATGGCAAATGCATCCAAGAAACTAAGAACACATAAATACGACAGATCATAGTATGATGTAATAATGGATGTGTATAGCGTGACAAGTAGCAAAAGCGTCTAATAGTAAATAGCAACGTAACTGAACCCCTCCAACGTGCCTCAATCAGTACATCCACGACCACCCGCTTCCAAGAGCATCCTCGGCCTCAAGGCGAGACGGGAATGAACACCCATCCAAACGCGCGCACTTCATTTCCTTTCTCACCCAAGAAGAGATGCGTCTCATACAGCCAGTTCACGAACCCAGCAATCCAATCGCGCAGTCCGCGGAGGTACCGTCGAACCTCGTGATCAGCTGCCAACTCGGGCACCGATAGAATCGCGTCCTCCGTCGCCACAAACGCATCCACGCTCTGCCGCACGAACGTCCCTGCCGTCGACACCGCGCATTCCAGGGACACGTTCCGCTCCTTTCTCAGGATGGTGACCAAGTTCGCCTCGTGTGGCGCGGGTATGCCTTTGGCGCATGACACAATGTCCTGTCCAACGTCACGTTCGTCAGTCCGGATCGCGTTCGTCCTAATAACCCACCTCGGACCACGCCGCGATGTCGCACGCACACTCCTTGAGCCGCATAAACGACGCGTCTTCGAGCAGTGCTTCGGGCACGTTCACGTCCCCTGCGTATGGAACCATGTCAAGTGCCATCCAAAGGCCAGACGCGTCGCGCCGTAGTTGGATGTATGACTCGAGATCTGGGACGACGCCGCGCGTGCTATTCTTGGAGAGCTGATGCCTGGCGTCGTGGTAACGTCGCTGAGCACTGATGAGTTGAAAATACCATCGAGGATGCTTGTATGCCACGCGTGATAGTCGGTCCGAGAGACTGGGCCAGCGTGAACAACACGTCAGGGACGGAAAATGGAGAGAAGAAAGTGCATCAATGATATCATTAGAGTGGACTATTCGGCGTACTCACAGCAGAAACATGTCCATAGCATCATCCTTGGACTGATGGGGTTGTTCGACGCGGTCGTGCAACAGGAGACTGAGGAAATCGGTAATGAAGCGAAGTTGTGTCGCGTCTGCGCTGGGATGGCAAGCTGCCGCTAACAGCCCTGGCTTCGCAGCGCTCCAAGCCATGGAGGAAAATGAGACACCAGAATCTAGCAACCACTTCTCAGAAGTCTGAGAGACCGCCCTGCAGTGCCTGTTGGTCCGTAACTCGAATACGCTGCACATCGACAAGAGGTCGGGAAGCTGGAGGCTCGTTGTCATGGCGCGCGTTTCGAGGGCGCAAGCCATGGGTGGTGAGAGGTCGTTGAAATGATGAGGTTGGTGAGTGAAGCCAGTGGACGAGATGCGCGGATGCGCTACAATGCCAGTAAGCGATATAATACTGTTGTGACTCACAGCTCCGAGGAGACATCTCAATTGTCCTCATGGCTGTGACCCGGCGGGAAGAAAAAAGAGGCGGTCGTGCCTCATGATCACCGGGTGACCTACCGTAATGAGGGGTCCATCGCGACCTGCAGCAACCGGAACGGAGTTTATGGCATCTCAAACATATCGAACATCTTATACGAGTGTTTCAACTTGCTTCGAAGATTAAATCAGGCTACCCTTTTAAACATCCCTTCTATCCGCTCCCGTACCCTCCCCACCCCTATTACAACACCGACGACTACACCCAGATCGATTGCAAGCAGCGAAATCGCGGCGAACATATACTTTGGTGCAAAAATTTTCCAGACCATGAGGTGTCGTCTCAACACAGCTGCACACGTAGCACTGCCAAGAAGGAGAATCGTAAAATACAACATAATGGCAAGGCCCGCACGCAGCGAGGATGTCATCAGACCACCAGGGGTAGGTACCGGTGGGAGGTTCCACAGCACAACAAGGGGTGATGCGAGACCCATCAAGAAGTGCGGTCCGAGCGTGTTTGTAATGGCCGTGAACTGCGAAAAGGGAAATGAAACAGTGGAAGTGAAGATAAAGGCCGTCTTCCATTGTAACGAGGGTATTGTCGACTGATGGCCAGTCCCGTGGAACGTATGAACCGCCAAAAGTGCGAGGGGGACGACTTCTGAGAACGAGAGCTCTCGCCCGAGTACGTTCAGATCCAAGGCCATAGGATTGTTCGACGCAAACGCTTTGCTGAGCCCACGCGCATCCCGCACGCTATCGACGACCTCGAGATGTGCCACCAGAGCGATTGTTGCGAGGCCCAGAACGATCTGACCCGTGAGTTGCGTGCACAACCAGACAACGCTCAGGAAGATTGTCCAGAAAACGAGATAGGGCGATCCAAATGCGTTGGCGAACCCGAGGACGGCCACTTGTTTCTTTTGTTCCGACTTGTCCGGAGATACCTGGCTGTCGTCCGTGTTGATCTGAAGACAGACAGGCGACATCCACCACAATGAGCCGCCTCCGAACACGATTGCCGCGAAACATGTTCTAGCTAGTAGCGTCCGTGTCAGGCGGAACCAGGCGCTTACGCCATCTCCGAAGAACCCCGTCGAGTGAGCCCATTCCAAAAACCAGAAGCCAGTGCCGGCAAGCAAAGCAGACGTAAGCCCCCAGGGAAAGAATATTCTTGCCAAACCGTTTTCCGATTTTGAGATGCCCAGAACGCGCCGAATGAAGAATGGGATGGAGAAAACAGCAAGTGGCGCGAGGAGCATGGCCAGAACGGGAGGAGCAGACGAAGCCGACAAGGCATAAAATGTCACAGTGCAATATGGATGCTGTTCCTCCCTGCATACGGTGACAAATGCCATAAGTCTGACACAGGCTGCAAATACCGCCGAGAACCCAAAAATGCGGGCCCGAAGGTGAGTAGTTGGCGCGGTGAATCCGGTCAGGAAAGCCGGTGCAAGTGAGGTAATGATGAGGAAAAGGACAATGCGGTCTTCCCACACAGTGAAAGAATTGGAAGCGAAACACAACGCGTGAAGGACGGGAATGATTGGGATGGAGGTCAACTGTCTGCGGCAGAGAGTAGGACGGCATAAGAACGTGAATGTTAGCGTGGAAGCAAGCGCACTCCCAAATAAGGAGACATGATGAAGGTGAACACCTTCCAGTAAATTTTCTAGGGGGAAATAAGCGACACACCCGAGAGCTAGCCCAGCAGCACCCGCTTTAAAGGCACTAGATAGTGCATTCTGAAGATGTTCTTCAGAGTGATCCACTTCATCACCAAGTGCACAATAGGCAAAATATGTTGCCACAATGCTGAGGGTAATAGTTGCAAGGCCAATCCCGATCAAAGGAAGACTGAATCGTGCCCAAAGAGCCCGGCATATCGATAGCGTAAGGCGACTAAAATTCCACGTGGCGGCAAGGGATTCTTCAGGAGAAGGAGCATCTTGTATTTCTTTCCAGCTCTCCGAAAGTTGGGGCCAGAAGCCGTCAAGTTCTCCACCAGACCGACTGCCACGATAGGTGTCCAAATATTTCTTGATTTGATTCGCATTGAGTTCGAGGGCTTTCTGGAAAGTGGCCTTGTTAGCTTCACGGTCAAAGACTTCCGGAATAACGCTTCCAAGGTTGTTAAATGGAATGGGGAGACCAAGAAGAAGTGATATTGTCGGAACGAGGTCGATTTGTTGGATAGATCGATGAGAGATACTTTCTCCTGGGAATACGGTAGTAGGAACGAGGTTGCTCGGAAAGGAGGACCCGTGGGATAACGCTGGACCTTTACTATAGATCCAGACTGCAGACATCGTTTCTAGGGTGCTATCGCCTCCATGGTTACCTGCACGGTCCATTCCATGGTCGCCAAGCAGGACAAACAGCGTATCTTCATCCAGAGCCGCGATAAGTTCGGCGAGGAAGGCATTCATCTGTTCCAACTTTGCCTTCATGACTGGATGCTGGGGGCCAACGCGGTGTCCAGCATGGTCAACTCCTAGACCATGACCTATCGCAAGATCCCAGGAATGTGAACGGTTCTTCACCATAGGCAATAAGTTCGTAATGACCCCTTCATCGACGGTATGTAGATCCTCGACATTAAACGAGTCAAAGGGGAAGGACATATTGTGATCGAGAATGTCAGGAAACACCGTCATCCATGTGTCATCCCCTGCAAAAGCAACCTTTCAGGCGTATATAAAGCAGAAAATAGGATACGCATCGCCCAACTGACCTTCCGACCAGCGGCTACGAACTGATGTAACAGTGAATCTTCACTGATAGCTGAACCCCCAAAGCTCTCCCCAACGTCGACGAATGTCGGAAGGGAACCCGTTGTAAGGCCTTTGATACGCTGGAGGGTAGTTGTTGGCGGGTCGGCATACGCATTGAATATGAAAGAGTGTTGGGGTCGTGCGGCAGTAAGCTCCCGAGGAAGGGTTAAGATGTTATGGTGGTACGGCGATGCAGGTTGTGGAGGGTGACTAGAAATGAAATCAAAGCGAAGGGCATCGATGACTAGCAGTACTACTCTCTTGTGCGTTGCAAGGGAGGTGCACCCATTATGGTCACATTCATTTTGGTCTGGAAGAGACAGCCGACTCAAGAGAAATCCCTTGGTGAATAAGTAAATCCCTATGCAATGAACAAGGAGAAGCCAGAGCAAAAGAAAGGCCCCTCTGGGAAACATCGCTTCGCATCAACTTGCCAGTACTAGTGAAGCACGAGCAACTCGTATCTCGAGGAGTATGGTGCACCCCTGGAAAAATGTAAGAAAAGCACGTTCAAAGATTCGCCACTGACTCTAATTGACTGTCGCGAACAGACAGGCACACCACGAGAGGCGTAAGTAATATTTGATCCTTGGAGGTTATGGTCAAGAATACAACCAAAATATTGTCACGTGATCATATGGACCTTCGAAGTGCGCGCTCGCTCCAAGAACACAGTACCACCTCTGAATCGACGTGACATCATGCCACGCAAGGACGCAGGTGGAGGTCCGATATCTGCTCAAGCTCAACAAGATCTCGTTTCAGAAGGTATTGAGAACTTTGAGCTGCCAAAGACCCTCGTCACGAAGATTGCGAAGTCAGCCGTGCGTTTTGTCAGACTTGGACGCGTTTCTTGTCTCAATTTCCTCACAGATACCCGAAAATGCCAAACTGCAGAAGGAGACCGTGCTCTCTTTGGTGAAAGGGTCAACTGTATTTATCAACTACCTGGGTAAGCATACTGTGATAGTCCTCCGAATGAAAGCTCATGAACACCATTAGCCGCAACGTGAGGCTAAGCCATTCTATTCAAAATGGATGACATTGATCTTGATTCTCTTAGCGCGCATGATGTAGCTCTCTCAAAACAACACAAGAGCATATCTGCATCTGATGTACTCAAAGCATTGGAAATGATCGAATTTGGGGACCTGGTCGACCCGCTTCAAAACGAGCTTCAGAGTAATCACAGTTCATTGTGGCTGTTTGGCGTTACTTATTTTCGGGTAGTATATAGGGACAATGCAAAAGGCGACAAGAACCGCAAGATCGGTGTCGACCGCAGCAGCAATTCGGGAAAGGGGAAAGCGAAGGAGAGCGAATCTACGTCCTCAGCCCCGCGCTCCAAAGGAAAGGCAAAGGCAAATTTACCTTCGCCGTTCACCACGGTACCTCGAGAGGCTGCCGCATCATCGATATCGCATACAACCGAAGATGTCGACATGAGCATGCAAATGGGAGAAGATGATTTAGGTGAAGGCGAGGATGGCGGAGAATATGGCTCAGACCCCGCAGAAGAAGTCGAGGATCCAGCACAATACTACGAAGAGGAACCTGAGGAGGAGGAACCGATGGATTTAGTACCCAACGAAGCCGAAGAGTTGAAGAGGGACGCAGCTGGACTCGAAGATCCTGATCCTGAAGTAGACTGAACGTTGAGTCTTAAAGGTACTGCTACTATGACCCATGCATTTGTACTGCGGTCCTCACCAACCTTCAGGATACTCTTGTATTTTCATTGGTAGAGATAAACGCAATAATCGCACATGGCTGAAGAAAGGGTATTACTCATAGACACGCGGTCGAGTCCATCATATCAAAATTTCGACCGCGTGGTGAATTCTCGAACAATCGAAAATAGAGACCAAGAAGAGCTAACCTAGGAACCTGGACATCACGAGATCTGTGATCATCGATAACTCCTTCCTAGTGATCGAGGCAGACTACTTAACCGTTCAACTGGCCTAACATGCACAACCCCTGAACGGCCGAAGTCGAACCTAGTTTGGTGCTCAGAGACGACGAAGCATAATGTTTACAGTTTCCATTGGACTGTTCTTCCCAGATAAGTATAAACCCCGAAAGTCTTCAAAAGCGATGTTGCTTGCTTTATTTGCATGTAAGTTGCAACTTGTATCGGAAATCACTTAGTTGTATAATCCTGGTCGACCCTCACGCGCACCTGAGACCTCAGGCTTCAAGACGTTACTATTTGAAAGAAGGACTTCAAGCTGACAGCATTCATAATAGTGCATAATCCGGGATGGCCAGGTATATCGTCTCTTCGCTCTCCTGCATGCCAACAGTCAATCCTATTCCCACAATACGTCATCATCAATCAATATTACCCCCTTTGCAACCCCGTATGACCATTCGACCACGAGCGACCTTTTCTTTTCGGCGCGAGGATACATGCATTGTTACCCCCATCGAGCGTAGGTCACCACTTGCTGCCATGTAAGTAACTTGAAGATAGCAATACGAAGCTATGATTTGGGTCTTGTGACATTAGGGTTTCTCTGCAGCCATCTGGGTCATGGAACACCTCGTGAACTAATCTATTTGAGCTGACCCCAACTTTTGTGCCGGTACAGAGCTTGGTTCGAGCATAAATTGCTACGAATTCGCTCTGACCAGGTACGCAGCTCCTCTTGCTCTTCTTTGTTTTACTCTGAGTTCTCGCGTTGGCATCATGGTGTCCCTTCGCACTAGTATCAGTGCAACACTCACCGCCTGTTATCTGTTAGGATCGATCCTGGCCGTTCCACTCGCGGACAAGCTCAGGGGTCTCAGTCTCGGCGCTCGTGACTTATTGAAAAGGTCCACCCCCGCCGCACCTCAATTCGTCGTCTACGACGATGCCGGGAGTTCCCTACCGTCTGCTGATCAACTCAAGGTGAGTCAATGTTCGCGTACATCATCCCTCGTTAACGCTACCTCGATGCAGGGATACAATGTTTAGTGGGTAAACCATAGAGGTACAGGATATAGGGACTAACAGCACTCCAGTATATTGTCCTTCTGGTTGACCTCTGGAGCGGCCGACATGGCTCTAATGTGGCAAGACCTATCAGAGGGTCAACGACAGAAATACGTACAGGAGTACAACGCGGCTGGAATCTCATTGATCGTGTCTGCATTTGGAGAAACTGAAACACCAACGACAAATGGAGGTGATCCTGTTGTTATCGCCAAAAGGCTGTCCTCCTGGGTGCTACAGTACGGTCTTCAGGGTGTTGACATTGATTATGAGGTGCATATAGCTCGATCTGATTAATGTGTCAGAATGGTAAACTAATGTACCTCGTGTTTTTGTGCCAGGACTTTGGTGCATTCGATGGTAGCAGCGGTAGCGCTGAGCCTTGGATCATCTCCTTAACTCAACATCTCCGGACAACCTTGCCTCGTGGAGAGTATATACTCACCCATGCCCGTGCGTTTGTGGTCTCAGACTATACAGTAATAGCTGATGTTCTTCCTATAGCCGTTGCACCATGGTTCTCCCCCAACATGTGGAATGGAGGAGGTTACTTGCAGATTGACCGGACTGTGGGCTCTCTAATCGATTGGGTGTGTTGTGGCGTATCCTCAAAGAGTATAAGCTGACCATTTGTTTAGTATAATGTCCAGGTATGGTAAATGGTCTTCCGGGAGGCAAAGAAAAATGACACAGACCGTCGATCTCCAGTTCTATAACCGTAAGTCTAGAACTACTGGACGAAACTGACATGCTTACCCTGGCAACAGAGGGAGTAAACGAGTACAAGTTTTGCTCCGGTCTTCTACACAAGTCTTCGCCGAGTTACCCCGAAAGTTCACTCTTCGAGATCGCAAAAAATGGTGTCGACATCAACAAGCTTGTGATCGGCAAACCGGCGACATCTACGGACGCAAGCAACGGCTATATGAACACCGCAAAGCTCGCATGGTGTATTTCTCAAGCTCATGACGCAGGATGGGGTAGGTTTCATGTCTTCATGAGAACATAGACTAAGGTATACATCCTACAGGTGCGGGTGTAATGGTTTGGGAGGTATGCTATACCTTTATTCATGCTTTGAAAAGGCTGAAATGACAAAAACTCCCTTCATAGTTCATTCATGCGCCATCATCCTGGATTACTGCTGTCCGCGGAAATACCTTTTGAAGGAAACGTGTAGGTAGTACGAGCAACTGCATATGAACATCACTGTATGATTATGAAGCGTTGGGATCGGAGATATACTCCCGTCCAACGAAAGGACATACCAACGTCGTGGAAGATTAATTTGATTATCTGCCCAAATTGAACTTAGGACTTTGTTCTTTCGGGGATGGCAAAGGAACCAAGTTTTCGTGAGCATTCCGGCACTGCGTGAGCACTATATCCGACGCGGTGTCGCTTCGGTTGGTACATAGACAAGCCTAGGCTGTATGTAGAAGTACTATAAGCATGGTCGGACACCTGATATTGACGAGTACCTATGCCAACCTTGCACCCCTGTTGCGGTCAGGGAGCCTCAGAGACACCACTGACACGACTCGGAGCGCTGCTAGTAGTACTAGTACTGTACTCGTACATGACTTAATAATTTGATTAAAATTCGTATAACTAGGGGTGGCGATTCAGTAATATTCAGTTCCGAAACAATCATGTTAGTCTAAAGCCCGACCACATGGAACGTCAAAGATAGTAGAGACCAAAACTTGGAGTTACACCGAACGGCCACTAAACATCTGTGCGAAACTCGGGGGAGAAGGATCCGGAGCTGAGGTGCACGGCTGTGATGACTCGTGGCCATGCGGGGCAGCCAAGTACTCGAAGATGAGTTTCTTGTGGACATCCGACAAGCTGTCCGGGTGAAACGTACTTTGAGGCACAAAGTACTACATGGCGCAACGGCACGTGAATCACGGGGTCACGACACGCACGACACGCACAAGCGCTGGCACCTCTCGACACTGCCGACATTCAAGTTGCCATGTGGGCCATGTAACAACTTGCAGATAGAACACAAACCCATGACTCGAGGCAAGTACCCCGCTGGTCCTGTGATTTCTCTACAAGGTGGTCTATTCAAACTCACCCTGAATGAGTCCGCGCCGGGACTGGGCATTATTCGAGCATAAAAGGCTGCGATCTCTGAACGGGTATGTAGCTCCTCTGGCTCTTCCGCGCCCCATCCTAAGTTTCTTGGATTGGTGTCATGGTGTCCTTCCGCACTGGTGTAGCTGCAGCACTCGCTGCTTGTATGCTAGGATCGACGCTGGCTGTTCCACTCGCAGACAAGCTCAGAAGCCTCAGTCCTGGCGCTCGTGACCTACTGAAGAGATCCAACCCTGCCGCACCTCGATTCGTTATTTACGACGATGCCGGGCTTTCTCTTCCATCTGCCGACCAACTCAAGGTGAGTCGATGTCCGCGTACGTCATCTCTTGCTGACGTCGGTGCAGGGATACAATGTATAGTGAGTGAATTGTGGAGATATGAATTGTATCAGGACTAACGACGTTTTAGTGTGCTGGGCTTCTGGCAGACCAACGGTGTGGTCGACATGGCTCAGACATGGCAAGACCTCTCAGACAGTGAGCGCGGGAACTACCTACAAGAATATAATTCGGCGGGGATCTCGTTGATGGTATCTGCGTTTGGAGGGCTTGATGCTCCGACAACAAGAGGATTTAACGCTGTCGATATTGCCAACCAATTGTCTTCCTGGGTACTCAGATACGGTGTTCACGGACTTGACGTTGACTATGAGGTACAGCCTAGAACGGATCTGGTCAATACGTCAATGAAAATAGACTAACGTTCATTGTCAGGACTTCGATGCATTCAACAAGGGTAGTGCTGAGTCATGGATCATCTCACTGACCCAGCAACTCCGAACGAAGTTACCTCAGGGAGAGTATATTCTCACTCATGCCCGTACGTTTGTGGGTTTCCTCGTGTACATAAAGCAGTAGCTGACATTCTCACAGCCGTCGCGCCATGGTTTTCCCCCAACATATGGAACGGAGGTGGATATTTGCATGTGCACTGGACTGTAGGCTATATGATCGATTGGGTGCGCTATAGCATAATCTCTAGCGGATATGAGCTGACAATTCGCTTAGTATAACATTCAGGTATGATAAATCGTTCTCCAGGAAGGAAATAGATGTGACGCAGATCATCAATCTCCAGTTCTATAACCGTAAGTCTAGAATTATAGTGGGAACTTGGAGAGTTTACCTAGCTTGGCAGAGGGAACACATGAGTACAAGTTTTGTTCCGGCCTCCTATGGAAGTCGTTTTCAAATTACCCTGAAAGCTCGGTTTTCCAAATTCACCAAAATGGTGTCGATCTCAATAAGCTTGTAATCGGTAAACCTGCGACGCCTGGAGACGCGGACAATGGCTACATGGACACGTGGAAACTCGCATGGTGTGTCTCCCAAGCTCGAGACGCTGGATGGAGTAAGTTCCACTGTCTTCACGCAGAGGCAACTAACTGAGATGGATTTCGTTGTAGGTGCAGGTGTGTCTGCTTATGAGGTATGCTACAACTTTATCCGCGCGTTAAAATCAGGTTGGAATGAAGTTTCTTTGGTATAGTTTGTTCATGCAGGGTCATCCTGGATCGCTGCTGTCCGTGGGAATACCTTTTAAGTTGGGAGCGTATTATGATGGACTAGTAGGTTTATTATGATGGACTTTGTATCTGATGCAAGGATGTATGTCGAGCGATAGTGTTTGCTCCGACGGGGTGAAAGCAGTGGGGTTTATTCATTTAAGCTTATATGTCATTATGCTATATATCCTCGAGTTGGCCAATACCGACGGTCGCCTGAAGGTGATAGTGGTCAATGACTTGGAGGTGTCGCAATGATTATGGGCCATACATAAAGTTGCATGCTGGTGAGGAATATTGGATGTTGGAGCTTGATACCGCAGGACCGGCGCGCGGATGCAGTAACATTACATCGTTATTGAAGCTACCTCATTACATAATAATAGAGGATGGGAAAGGTTCTCGGAAGTTACCGTCATAAGGTCAGCTCGCTTCGGGTCACGTCGATATGTTCCTCTTCGAACTCACTAGCGCTGCTCTAGCTCGCAGGTAGCACTTTCTCACTGCTGATAACCATATCTCCATGCGAGATACGCCTCGGCAAGGTCACATTGATCAGGAACCATGCTTTCCAGTGCTGCTTCTGTTTGTGCCCAGTTAGGCATTGGCCTTTCCTTGAAATGTCATGTTTAACCGTGCTGCTGATGGACACGGAACATCTGAGCAGGAGTCGGTCCCGCTGGCATTTTCTTATGGGTCCTTACCACTGTGTTCCATCAGCTGACTGGGACCGATTGCAGAGAAATGCGTATCCGGAAAATTGTGGTAATGTATTAGGATGCCGAACCCGGGGGATTCTTATGCCACCATTGCCACGTCACGGCTCGACGCACTTTCTCGGGTTAATCGCACACCTTATTATACAACCTCCGACGCGGACGATCATTGTTCACTCAGGCCATCTGCTCTAGGATGCTCATGTGGGCCCTATGGTCCCGTGCGCCCGCTCTTCACGCTGTCCCCTCTTCATGAATTGCGTGTTTTCATCCCTCCTTACCACTGCAGGGCTATCATTCCTACATTGGTTAACACACATGCCTCTTCTCGGTATCATGAATGACTTCCCATTCGAGGCTGCGGCACTAGGTTACAGCCAATCGATTATCTCGTTATGTGAGCCATGTGATCATCTATGCTTATCCCAGCATACTCTGTCGGACATTCCAGCACTTGTTATGCAGAAATTCTCGATTACGCATCCTCTGACAATGAGGTAGTGTCCATATCTCGACAGACGATTCTCAGCTGTATGTGCGTGATAGTGAAACCTCTGGCCTTTATAAACGTAGAATAAAGATGCGATAAGTGAGTAATCACTCTCTTCCAGCTGCAGACCATCGGATATTCATTTCACATTTCACATTGGCACAATGATGCTCCTCTCTTCTATTGTGAATGCCATCATAGTCTCGCTCACTTTCTCCATATGTGGATCGGCGTTAGCTGTTCCACTAGCAGATAAGCTGAGAAGCCTCAGCCCTGGCGCCCGAGACATTCTTAGAAGAACGACTCCGGCTGCACCACACTTCGTGGTTTATAATGACGCATGGACATCTCCGCTTCCTACTCCTTCGCAGCTTCAGGTGAGCATTGCGTTTTAGTCTCTCATTGCTTGTTGATACTATTTTATGACAGGGCTTCACCGTCTAGTAAGTTCTTTCCAGTGGTGTTCCATCATGGAGGATGACTGGCCATTCACCAGTGCCTTGTCGTTCTGGTTGATTTCCGGTGCAGCCGATATGGCTATGGGATGGCAGGAACTCACATCCGATCAGCGTACATCATATCTACAGGAATATAACGCAGCTGGAATCTCGGTTATCGTATCTGCGTTCGGGTCCACTGATACGCCGACTTCGTCCGGCGATGACCCCATTACTGTCGCGGACAATTTGGCTTCCTGGGTGCTTGAATATGGTCTTCAAGGGGTTGATGTCGACTATGAAGTATGACTTTGACTGATTTTAGTTATGTGTCAATCACTCAATGACGTCTTTTGGGGGGTGTCCTTAGGACTTCAACGCGTTCGATGACGGTGGAGGATCCGCAGAGACTTGGCTCACGAATTTCACCCAACAGATCCGGACGCAACTTCCACAAGGGGAATATATTCTGAGTCATGCTCGTAAGCAGAGTATTATCATGATATGAATGCTTGAAGCATAACGATTGTTCCGATTCACTCCCTAGCCGTCGCGCCTTGGTTCTCTCCTAATATGTGGTCCGGGGGAGGTTATCTCGCGGTAGACCAAGCCGTAGGCTCGTTGATTGATTGGGTGAGCTGCTGTAATTTTAACCACTTCTGCAAGGTCCACTAAATGACTATTCAGTACAACATCCAAGTAGGTACAATCGGTTCCTTCTACCAGGAAAGTTCTGAGCAGGTCCCTATGACTATCATTCTAGTTCTACAATCGTAGGTTCTCCATGTTACCACATCCCGAGCATTGACCGTTTACAAGTCTTTTGTATCAGAGGGCACGACAGAGTACACGACTTGCTCTGGCCTTCTCACCACTTCGTCATCGACCTGGCCTGAAACTGCACTTTTCCAAATTGCATCCAATGGTGTTTCTTTAAATAAACTAGTGATCGGCAAACCAGCAACTTCCTCAGACGCGAGCAACGGGTACATGGACACATCGACGCTCGCTTCGTGTGTCGCTCAGGCTTACTCTTCTGGATGGGGTACGTTCCCTCCGTATCTGCTATGATCAGAACACCGACATTGAATTCCATTCAGATGCTGGTGTGATGGTATGGCAGGTAACTCAGATGTAGCGGTTTAATCGAAACGGATCTTGACGCACTCGATCTGCAGTACCCTGATGCGGGCTCTTCATGGATCACTGCTGTCCGTGGCAGTACTTGGCCGGTATCTGCTTCACCATCTCCTGTGACGCCACCCCCGACCCCCACGACAACTTCAACGACCTCAACGACCTCGTCCTCTTCGCATACCACATCTACCGCATCCACGACACCGGCTCCAACGACGACACCACAACCGACAACCTCTGTGGTCCCTACAAGTCCTACGACCTCACCAACATCTGCAACCCCTACTACATCTTCGCCTGCGCCAACTACAACCACATCCTCTGGAGGTGTTAGTTGTACTGGCATCTCTGCATGGGTAGACAATGTCGCAGTAAGCATCAGCCGGCACGACTTAGATCATACCTCGCACTCATTCCATCACTTGATAGTACGTGAGCGGTAACCAAGTGACATACGAGTGAGTGACTTCGATCTCTTGTTTGAGTTGATTCCTCAGTATCCTCCCCCACAAGCGGTGATCTCTGGGTTGCGAACCAATGGAACGAGGACGAAGTGCCTGGAGGTGAGTTTTCTCGTTTGTTCCTCGAAGATAAAGGACTATATCGAGTATGAAAGGTCTTGCTGGTGCTTGGAACAATGGCGGAGCATGTGCCTAGGCGTCGGAGGCATAGTGTGTTCCGGCTTCGTGCACCATCGGTCATCTTGTGGCCCATCCTTCACGCTGCCACGTTCCACGTTAATGTAATTTATGACGAGCGATGGTTTCTTAGGTGTTTTCGGTAATTTTAAAGTTAATTAAACATTCCATGATCGTTAGGAACCTGGGCTAATAGGCTTGAAATCGGTGAACCGCTCAGCTCTGGAAAGAAGGTAATGTGTGTGCGCATACATCTACGACGAACTTCAAATCTCCACATATCATGATACAACTATGTCGCTCAGACAATATGGAATCACCACAAAGACGGGATCTTGTCATTCCAGATTCCCATGTAGATATGTACATCTTCGCGGTCTACGTCGTCCGCACTATGTCGAGTGTTACTGTATATACGTGTATGCCGTACTCCGGTAGTGTGATACAATGAATGTAGCAGTTAATGATCCCCTGTATTCCATGCCCAGATATCATGATGCAGGTGAAGTGATGAAGAAATTGAACCAAAGAAGAAATGATCGACAAAGGTGGTAGGATGTCACTTCTGTGTGTTGTCCAAGGATTTCGTAGGATGGGGCTCCATCGTCTCACCGGCAGACTCCCATGGGATGTCTTTGCCTCCTTCGCCGTCGTCAGGTGAGCACTCAGAAGTCTCTTCGATAGTCTTGAGTTGTATGGTATGTAGCGCGTTAGTGACAGTGGCCCCCGATGACTCGCTGTCAGTGGGTAGCCAGGCTATTGGAGCGGTCTGAGCAATCACTGCGGATGAGTAACATTGAGGTTTCTATAGGTGAATGACTCACTACTCGATTCATTTCGTATGTGCTAACCATGTCCGCTCGGATCCGCTGGCGAGTGAGAAGAGTGTCCATAAGTGTCTTCTCGGAAAGATGGATCAGAGAAGGGAATGGTCTTATGAAATTGACAATACTCACGTTTGTGTAGATGCGACCAATTGGGATAGCGAAGGTACTATAAAGATACATCTGGGGGAGAGCGACGAAAGTGGCCAAATCACATATGGAGAAGATCCCGGCGAGAAGACCCGTCTGAATGGCACCGCGAATGAGTCGATTGAGAATTGTGTCCGTACTGCGGAAGCCACCTCTCCAACGAAGGAATATGATAACCAAAGTAACTGGTAGTCAAACAGTGAGTATCTCATGTGGCATTTAGCTGGTCGAACATACTGGTGATGTACGCGTCCGTAATGACCTGCAATGACAACCAAGCAGTCACTAATGGCGTTAGCCTCTCCATCTTCTCTATGCTAAACTCTCGTATTAGTTTCCTACAATGTGCAGAGCCTCATCGATTGATAAACGCACACGCCAATGACAATAGCTTGGATGCCGACAGTCGCACCCAAGATAAGGGAAGGAACTGCTAGAATGGCGACCACGCACGATAGGAGCTTGCTATCGGTCAAACGCCAAATCCTACTGCATGGTAAAATCTAGTTGGAAGCCGGATTGACGTGGCACAAACCTGAACCCTAGATATATCTGGGTCACAAAGGCAGCCAACGCGGTACCAAGGGGTGTAAATCCGTATGGCCAAATGCCGACTTCGGGACACTTAGTGCAATGTTCAAGAGGCGGTACAAATACTTACACGCGAGAGCACCCGGGTTGCCAAAATTCCTCACGCTAGTACGAAATTTGAGCCTAAGCGAAGAAGAGAAGTAGTAGGTTCATACGTGTAATAGTACGCCATATATATGGCTCTGGCACAATCATTAAAACCGTATTCGGAATACCTGTTTAATGGCGGCACTCACGAGGCGCTCTGGAACGTATCCAAAATGAACAGGAAGAGTACCATGCACCTGAAATCATGATAGCCCCAACTGATCAAGCTATATACCCGCGGATCAGCATTTTACAGACTTTATAATTGGCCGATCATTGAACCCTGGACGAAGGTCAACTATAAACTGGAGCACAGTCGACAGGGCTTACACGTCAGGTAGTACGATGCGAACTGGTATGAGACAAGGCCGTACAAGTAGGTATTTACTTGGATGATAGCAAGGAGTCAGTGACATGCATCTTACACGTTTTGACACGCACGGAATACGCCGACTAGGAGCGTACCTATTCGATCGCATCATTGATCAACATCATATGCAAGCTTGTTAACCGTGATGACGGCGTACCGATCGTTTGATCATACACACCCATCCCGAAGGATGCACCTAAAAGTAGAGTTTAACAGACTTGGACGGAAGGAAGATGATGACCGGATTCTGGTTGACTCATGCAGGATATATATGAGTGAGTGCTTGCGTAATGCGTCGCCGAGCGTGTGGACGTTTGATCAGGTTCAACTGAATTGTTGAAATTGTGTCCGACTGCCGCACTGTGGAGCCGGTATTGAGAGCCCCACTGTAACAAATACAAGTATATTTCAATTAGCTTTACTTGCTTCAAAAAGAACTTTTCCAAGAAAAACATTTTCAGTCCTTGAGTTTCGGAAGGATCCGGTTTCAAAATAGTTTTTACTCACTAAGGTACTACTACAATGAATAGTGAACCGGTGGCGTGGCGGCGGAATGTTTTTTTTCAGACATATCGGAGCCTAAATACACTAATTTACTACGTCACTAGCATGCCGTACCAGTCGGATGCGACGCACAATTTGATGGTCGCTCGGTGCTTTGGATCTTGTTAGCAAACCTCGGATCCCAAATTTGGGTCTGAATTCTTGATGGCACCCACGATGTGAGGTTTATCCGAGTGTTTCTGTTCCGAATCGTAACGTGGGACTCCCAGCACAAGTAGGCGTAGGTGTGACTGCGACCTTTCCTGATGACTTGGGATGACAGTCCTCACAGCACTCCCCATTAACCTTCCAAGAGGGTCCCTCCGAGTGTTTCTGTTCCTCGGAAGCGTTAGGACTCCCGGCACAAGTGGGCGTGGGTGTGACCGCGGCCTTTTCTGATGACTTGGGATGACAACCCTCACAGCACCCCCCATCAAACTCCTCCTTCCGTGCCCACTGGATCATCTTGAATCCCCCCAACCGAACATCAGACCAATCACGGTTGCCGTCGTCGCATCCACCCACCATCCGCCTTTCCATTCTCGAAAGATCAATGACCCGATGAGTAACACGATAGACAACTGCATGCAGCACAGCGAGCACACGGCTTGGCCGTGGAGGGAGCTCGAGTCGAGGGCGCGAGCAAGGTACCGTTTAGCGATATAAAGAAGGATCATAATTCCGGTGGCAGAGGCTGCAATAATGATGGAGGGAAGGTAGATGGTTGGTCGTGCACCGCGAGAGAGGCAGCAGACGTTGCAATTGCGGCAATGGTGAGGGGGACGAGGGAAACCCCGATAGTGACTGTCGCGATACGTTCGATCCTGTGTAATTTCGTCAGAAGGGAGGATCTCGACCCGAAGGGGGACATACCGAACGATCTTTGGGGACGTCTTGCTCTCCATTTCGTTCCTTGCCCTGATTGTACTTAAGAAACGCTAGGTGACGAGAACATCTGACACGACCTCGACGGCAGACTGAAGTCCATAAAAGACGAGGGCGCGAGAGGACGATTCGGCACCAAACACGATGGATACGACACCCTCAGTGGCATTGTAGAACACGCTGAGGATACTGATCGCAATGGCGAACTGCTGCAATCGGTGGCGAGACAACATCCGAGTTGCACATACGGCCTGGCACAACGACGGAGAGCAGGTGGTGGGCGCTGTGAATCACATCAAGTGACCGTGAACATGACGTACGGATGGGCGTGGAAACACAGCGCCTTACTTCCTATCGCCTACCAAGGAGCTCCGAGTCACGCCATCTCTTTCCGAGCGTCTCCGCACTACGGTATAAACTCACTCGGATACACTAGAGTTCGCTTTTCTACACTAAATTGTCATCATCTCTCATCGCGTCATGGTCGAAGTCAAACACAAAGTCTGCCTGATGTAGGTCGATTTATGCAGATCGTATGGTTCGAGTTCATCATCGTCGGTTCCAAAGCGTCCACGATGGCTGGGGAATCTCACCAAAGAAGGGCCTGAAAGGTGATGCCATCGAGGCTGCTGATACCACCAACATGGATACCATTGCCAAAGATCATGCATACCGCACGTTGTACGCGCATGGGAATGCTGTCGGGCTGAGCGA
Organism: Tylopilus cf. pernanus; assembly: GCA_038090575.1. Lineage (NCBI taxonomy): Eukaryota > Fungi > Basidiomycota > Agaricomycetes > Boletales > Boletaceae > Tylopilus > Tylopilus cf. pernanus. Next base: position 9,742 of record JBBPMZ010000033.1, on the reverse strand, counting down.
CGGCCTTATGGGCAACTCAGAGGTTGGGTACGTTGATCTTGATTCGGACTCACGAATGCTTGGCCTGACATCATGCGTAGACACCTCAACATTGGTGCTGGTCGTATCGTTTGGCAGGATATCGTTCGGATCGATGTGTCTATTGCGAAGAGACAGTTCCACCAGAATCCAACGATCCTCGAAAGCACTAAGCGCGCTAAGGAAGGTAATGGGCGCTTGCATCTGCTCGGATTGGTGGGCATACATGCATACATATATATGCGTTACGATTTTTAACATTGTGCATTGTAAGGTCTCGGATGGCGGTGTTCACTCCCACATTCGTCATCTCAAAGCTTTACTTGAGACTGCTAAAGAATCCGGCGTACCTCACACCTATGTTCACTTCTTTGGTGACGGGCGTGATACTGCCCCTGCGTCAGCCAAGGGCTATGCTGAGGACTTACTTTCGTTCCTCAAATCTGAATCATATGGTGAACTGGCTACAGTGGTCGGTCGGTATTATGCCATGGATCGTGACAAACGTTGGGAACGTATCAAGATCGCGGTTGAAGCCCTTGTGGACGGTAAAGGTGAAGAAACCACTGATGTCCTCAAGACGATCCAGGAGAGGTACGACAACAAGGAAACCGACGAATTCTTGAAGCCTATTATCGTGAATGGTGCGGAGGGCCGCATCAAAAAGGGAGACACATTGTTTTTCTTCAACTACCGCTCGGACCGTATGCGTGAGATTGTTTCTGTCATTGGTCTACCAGATAAGCCTGTAGAAGTTAACATACCCAAGGATCTCGTAAGTACCTCTTTTTGATGATACCGGTGAGACGCTCACCGATCTCAATCAAGGATATCACGACTATGTCCCGCTACAATGCCGAGTTCCCATTCGCAATCGCATTCCCACCTCAGGCAATGACGAACGTACTCGCAGAGTGGCTCTCAAAAGAAGGCATTTCCCAAGCGCACATCGCTGAAACTGAGAAATACGCCCATGTCACCTTCTTCTTCAATGGTGGTGTTGAGAAACAATTCCCTTCAGAAGAACGGTTCTTGATCGCTTCACCGAAAGTTGCCACGTATGACTTGCAGCCACAAATGAGCGCCCAAGAGGTAGCTGACAAGGTTGCCGAGGTAGTCTCGAGCAAGAAACATGAATTCATCATGTGCAACTTTGCACCTCCTGATATGGTGGGCCACACTGGAGTGTACGAGGCCGCAGTAAAGGCGATCACAGCGACGGACAAGGCTGTTGGAACAATATACAAGGCATGCGAGGAGGCTGGATATGTCTTGCTAATCACTGCGGATCACGGAAACGCTGAGCAGATGGTGAACCCAGAGACCGGTGCACCGCACACTGCGCATACAACAAACAAGGTTCCGTTTATCATGACAGGAAAGGACCTCGAGTTTATTCAAGACAAGGAGGGTGCATCGGCCGAGGAAGCCGGTGCCTTGGCAGATGTTGCACCGACCATTCTTGCAGTCATGGGATTATCGCAACCTAAAGGTGGGTCCCGAGCATTGACAAGAGATGGGTTGGCTGATCAACGTTCCTTCAGAGATGACAGGGCGGTCGTTGTTGAAGAACGATTAGAGTGAAATAGAGCAGAACTTTGTACATGTTGAAATCGAAGCCTAGATGTAATCTCATCTGATCGGGATACCGCTTCCAGTAATCACTTCGTATGACGTCAGCGACCTCCCCTATCGCTTCTCTTTCAGAGACTGCCAGTAATGCCTCCCAGAAAACGAGCAAGTCAGACATCCAAGCATGAGTCTCCCAAGTCCCCCACCGCGTCTTCCAAAGCATCACCAGATCAACACCACCTCCGTCACACAGGCCCGAGCATCAGCACCCGTGCCGCGACATCCAAACCTTTACCTGTGTCCGCACAACGAGCACCTACATCCGAGGATCTACCTAACGAGAAACATGCCCGAGAAAAGACACAAACCACACAAGTCTCTCAGCCTGGTGCACGCACCTCTCTCGCCAAGTTCATATACCTCCTCCTCTTCCTCGTGCTCTTGTTCCTCTCGTGGAACATTTGGGGGATCGTGGTAATATTTGGGCGGTTAAAAGAGGAAATGAGATGGTGGGATACAGTCGCGGGTGACTCGGGTGTCGCGCGTTGGGAAGTTTGGGAGTTTGGGAGGGAACGGGAGGGGGGCTCGTTAGAAGGCTCGTTGGAGGCACTTGCGAATGCGCTCGGCGTGTCGCCGGTACAGGTGGCGTCTGCCGTGAAGCCCCTGGTTCCACAGGCGAGCATCGCATCAAAAATGGAAGGAAGGGGCAGTTCGGAGGCGGTGAGGGTGTTGTTTGAGGATATCAGCGTCACGAGAGAGCAGGGATCACCGGACGATGTCTACAGGCCCGACTCGGAGGGCTTGGATATGAGGGAAAGGGTGCTGGTCGAAACAGGGGATAACAAATGACGTTACGTGGACGGTCTATCTCTGCATAATTGGAGCATTTAAGAATCTGTAGTATTTTTGCTGCTGGTCGTTCTCAAAGGATTTGTCCGATCTGAGCCAACGGCCCAGCGACAGCTGCATCCAAAGCTTGAGCTTGATCCCCGACTCACTACCTTACATCCAGTGCAATATCAGGTCACTGTCTATATACACCAGACGCACTGGTTTACGTCTGCACAGCTGCAGCCGCGCCAGTGTCGGTGTTTGAAATTCTTGATGAGGCCTATCGTTGACATTGACTTGAACTTTAAGGTGTAATTGACACGTCTTGCTCCGCCGGCGGACAAAGTTCCCAACCCTGACCCCGATAATGAGGACGCAGCCGTATACGTGAAGGCGGTTCCTGGAGGATCAATGGCAACGGATCATTGATCACCCGTTCGCCTGGTTGCTAGGGCCTCAGTTTGGGAGAATCTTTGATCTTTTTGTGGGCTGGTTAGTGTAACTTCCGTCATTTTAGAGGCTGTATTTCGCTCAAAATGGATGGAAGATGGCCGATGGCATTCGACCCTTCAAGTTGAGCTAATATCACTCAGGTGAGAGTGTTACTTACACTGCTGAGCTCGAATCGCTACTTAACAGGTTCTCGGAGGTAGTACTCGGAAAAGCTTTGAACCGTATCATACACAGCGAATAGCACTGATAGAAGGTAGGAGAATGTTATCAGACTGTAAAGGTGTCACAAACCTACACACTGGGCTCAAGCCGTCCATAAAATTTGTTTTCAGCTGTAATAGTGTCGCTGGACAAGAGTCATGGGGTCTTGGCTCTTTTCTAATCCCCACGAGCTTGTTGCCACTTCATAGCCCCTAAGTTAACGTTAAGATGATGGCATGCAGGACTCGAGACTGGCGCTAGCGTAACGATTCTTTCGGATGAATGGTTGCTCCTATGCGTTACTTCAGATCGACTGGGATTCTGGGAAGGCTACTGAATTACCAGCTCGAGGGGATGAAGTATTCAGGGTTCTCTCTGTATATAACACACTACTAATAAATCAAAGAAGGTCCCCAGTCTCTCGTACCTCCACTCCTCTCAGCCTCACGGTCACCTGTTTCAGAACTGGGGATGGGTACAAATGAAACGGTCATCGGTACGTGTCAACCCATGTGGTCCGATCGAGGGGATTCGCGTTGATAACACGAAATGGTAGGTACGCTCGTTGTTGGCATTTTCTGTAAGTTTCCAAAAGATCTCGTATCATCAGATGGACTCCGCTTATCATTAGAAATCAAGTCAATACCTACTTGTATGGTCTGGTCATGTATCAGTTTGCAGCATACCATCAGACTAGTAAGTACTAGAGTCAGTCGAGTACCAGACTTTACCCATGATTTCCATCAATGTCGACCAGAATTCAATGATGGGGTGCTCTTGCGGTACGCCTATTATCACTCCGAGCGATAGGCTTGATTCCCAAGGGTTTCTAGGTATATGGTTTTCTTCCTGTTTATTCTAGACACCGTCCACAGCATTTCGTAGGTGGCATCGCATTGGTGTTTACGAGGTGATAATGATCTGACCATCTTTCAGCGCAATATACGAGGTGTGGTATTATACGTACGCAGAGTCATTAATGTCCATGTTTTGCGGCTCAAAATATTCCAGTGTGGCGAACTATGGCAATCAGGGAATATTTGCACGTATGTATCTATGTTGGCTTTTCGATCAGTGCTTGATGGCTTTGAAGGAGGAGTATGGCCATACCCATTCACTCCTCTGGGTACTGCGCTTGCCGCCCTGGTGACTCACTTATTTCTAGGGCATAGGTAATTATGTACGATGCTGCCTTGACTCCGAAATGAACTCAGCACGCGACAGGATCTGGCGTTTGACCAATAATAAGTTCCTATACGGTGTGGTCATCGTTATGGCAGTCCCTACGTTTTTGCTCGGTACGAGTTGCTCTGTCATGGCTTTCGTCATTAAACTGTGCGTCTGGCGAACGTGGCGTTATAACATTAAACTGATGTTGCGTCGATGAGTTCAGTCGGTCCGAGCTACCCCGTATCACACCTCTCGCGACTAGCTGGTTAGCCATGCAAGTTGCTACCGATGTATTCGTCACCAGTAAGTTCCTGGAGTTCCGAGTTGGGCTACGAAATACAAACTTGCTTTCATTACCAGTTACTTTGGTCGTTATTTTTACTCGCTGGCGAAGCGGTTTTCGCCGGACGGACACCGTTCTGAACCGACTTATTCGTGGTGCCATCCAGACAGGTCTTTTCGCGGGGATCTTCGCCCTCGGCGACATGATCACTTTTATAGTTAGCCCTTATACAAACTTTTATGGAATGTTCGCTTTCCCCATTGGCCGGATCTACACAAACGTGAGTGCTGGAAGTAAGACGGTTCTATACTGTACACTCAATCAGATTTGTTTTGGCAGACCCTTTTGGACACCCTTCTTTCCCGTGAATCGATTAGGTCAGAGATGGCCGCCCCGTGCGATTTGAATGGCGTGGTGAGCTGCCCTGTTGTGCCCGCATGTCATAAGATTACTCACAGTCTTAATAGCTGCAGAATGGTCCACTAGCCTGTCTACCAGGTCACCTCGAGCCGTTGAGGGCCTCTGCGGCACGTACAATAGAAATTACGGTCTCCGAAGAGATCTCTCATTGCTGACCCGGACCTGATGAGCACACAATCGAAATTTGTCTGAGCTTGGACCCGGATGGAACCTCAAGGTACCGCTAGTAGAGGGACCAGCCATTTATTAACGAAAAAAATGCTAATGGCAGACAGGCAAGGGCGGGCAGAAGATATGTACAAAGTACAAACTGAAGTTTGAAGGGATCAGTCATTGTGTTAATATAACTTGTAATTAACAGTATGCCAGCGGCGACAGGATTGACTTCGTCACCACTATCGTTTAGGATGAGGATGGAAACCTCGGTCGCTGTGCAGAATTACATGAGCATGGCGTTTATCGCTGGCGGGATATATCCGCCCGGAAAAGCTCACATGCTAGCGCTATGACATTCAATTAATATGATGGCAAGGAACTCTATGCAGTTACCACCTGAATACCACAAATTTCCAAAGAATCAAGCTCAATCCATACGAATCAAGTACGCACAGATTTTGATCCCTGAGGGCACGATAAAATTGAACTCCTAGCCTGAGGATGTACCCTGAGGTCCAAGGGACCTCAGGCTGGATCTGCCAATAAATTCTGACACGGTTGTTGGAGGCACCCGATGGGCCTCAACCCGCGTAGTCACGGTAGTACGTACAGATACCGTCCCAAGCAAGTTAGATCAAACTACATTTAAACATCTTATTCACTCCCAGTCAAGAATCCCACAATTAGTATGGCTGTGTGAGCTGAACCTGACACATCTGGACCAGAACTTTGATTGGAACACAGCATCGCCGAGTACCACAAGGCTCCTTCAGGTGCGAGGTCGCTTAAGGTTGAGCTGAGTTTGAAATGTAGTACAGCCACCCGGTATTTCCCTTCGCCCAGATATTGCCTCGCGCCTGCGCCCGGGACTACTTCCATTTATGGTAATTCGAAGTAGCTTTTCAACGTAAGTCAAGGGTCTGAGCGTCAGAGCTATGTTGAGCTATGTGCGCTCGGCTCCCAGACTACCCCCAACCGTTTCAGGTGAAACCTAAGACAAGCACAAAGTTCAAGGGAAAAACGATTTGTCGAATGAATGCTCAGGACACACTTCGTGCCAATGCGTTCCTCAATGCTAACGATCAGGGTCCTCCGAACTCTCCGTATATGTATTACGAGTGATGCAGAATCATGGGGATCAATCTTTCCTTTCTTTCTTCCAAGTCGTCCGACTTTTCTCATCTGAACATCTTGAGATTTTGTGATGGGCGTATATGAAACTAAGATCGGTACGTATGGAGCTGCAAATGCCACAAAAATACCGCGCGGCTACAAGGGCCTGCGCGCGCGCGCGAAAGCTTTATGTCAGCGCGTCTTGGCTGTTTCGGCCGCGCGTTTGTAATTTAGTCGCGCGACTGAAGAGGAACCTGAACATTAAGTACTAGTATTACTAGTAGATATAGCTACCACACAATTATTTCCTTTCTTGAGCCCATCTGCTACCGTACGATCTAAGAGAGTCTTGCGAGAAAGCAGGAGTAGTTACTGTACCGCCGTTTTGGGTGATTATGTAATCACCTTAAACCGCACATTGCAAAAGCCGCTAAGCTGAGCCCCAAAAAGCTAGGCTATTGTGAGGGCTCGCAAGGGCTCGAGACCCTGAGGGTTCAAACGTCGAATAGCAAGCACCTTGCATTACAGTACTATTTGCAGGACAATTTGTGCGCTTTGGTCTGCTTACATAACAACCTGGAAGCGGTGGCCCCATCACCAAAAGCAACCACTACTCCCACAACATATCCCGATTTAGAACTAATGTCTTCAAGCCTTTTCTCCTTTATTCTAGCCACGTCCCTTGGTGAAATAATACATATAATAGTAATAAGAGACTATATTCCACCATTCAAACTACTTATATAATGTGTTTTAGTATTTTAGAAGGTTCAAACCAATAGTAGAATAAAAAAAGAAAAATACATTCGCATTTCTGACATTAGACAATCATATATATCTGAGAACCCTATAATAAATTACCGTTCATTACATGTGTACACACAACCTATCTTGCAAAATACATTATAATAGTACTGCAAGATACTTGTGGCACTATCTTGCTATGGTACGCTTTAAGTCGATTACATGATCACCCAAAACAGCGTTACAATAACTACTCCTGCTTTCTCGCAAGACTCTCTTAGATCGTACGGTAGCAGATGGGCTCAAGAAAGGAAATAATTGTGTGGTAGCTATATCTACTAGTAATACTAGTACTTAATGTTCAGGTTCCTCTTCAGTCGCGCGACTAAATTACAAACGCGCGGCCGAAACAGCCAAGACGCGCTGACATAAAGCTTTCGCGCGCGCGCGCAGGCCCTTGTAGCCGCGCGGTATTTTTGTGGCATTTGCAGCTCCATAGGTACGTGCCATTGGGTTAGGAAAAACCATGTCGACAGGCTCAATGTCGTAATCATCAGGTACTCTCCTCGTTGGCATCGTCTGTGAGTGTCAACGATTCAACAACCGACGTCACTCATCCGTGCGAACAAAGTCAATACCTTTTTGTATGGCCTTGTTACATATCAATTTGTGGTGTACTACCGGACGAGTAAGTGGTGTCACTCAGGCATGCTTTCCTTCACAGTTATTAATCTCGTCCAGAATTCAATGATGGAACAATTTTGAGGTTCGTCGACTGTCAACACACGGGGCACTGCCCTGACGAACAAGTGTACATGGTGTTTTTTCTGTTCATCTTGGATACAGTCCACAGTATCTCGTGAGTAGTGCTATCGGTCTGGTGCCGTCTGCCAGTGGGACTGTCTAACGGTTCCACAGAGCTATATATTTGTTATGGTACTACACGTACGTAGCTCAGCTTTCGTTTTCTGTCCTGTAACCCAGAGCGTTCTAGCGTCGTGAACTTTGGAAATTTGGGGTCATTTGCTCGTACGTACCTACATTTGTGAGCCCTTTTTATCATTTGCTAATTACGTCAAAGGGAGTGTATGGCCGTACCCGTTCACTCCTCTGGGTACTGTCGCCTTGGTGGCTCAGTTGTTTCTAGGGTATAGGTAATCGGATACGATCACAATTCATTCTCTAACTAAGCCTTAGTATCCAACAGGATCTGGCGCTTGACCAATAGCAAGTTCCTATATGGCGTGGTTATCGTTATGGCGATCCCTACGTTTATTCTAGGTCTGACTTGCTCCGTCATGGCTTTCGTCATTAAACTGTACGTTTACGGATATGTTGGCCAGTATGAAACTAAACCGATGGCGTTACTAACGAATTCAGTCGATCTGAGTTACCAAGAATCACGCCTTTTGCAACCAGCTGGTTAACCATGCAGGTCATTACTGACGCGTTTATCACTGGTAAGCTCTTTTCATTCGAGTTATGCAATGCAATGGAATTTATTTGCTATCATAAAGTTAACTTGGTTGTCATCTTCGTTCGTTGGCGGGGTGGTTGCCGCAAGACGGATACTGTTCTGAATCGCCTTATTCGTGGTGCCATTCAGACGGGTCTTTTTGCGGGTCTCTTTGCCCTAGGCGACATGATCACATTCATTGTTAGTCCTGATACAAATTTCTATGGCATGTTTGCCTTTCCCATTGGTCGCATCTACACGAATGTGAGTACTCTGAGCGCGATGATGCGATGATATTCACTCGACCAAAGACTCTTATGGACACTCTCCTTGCTCGTGAGTCGATTACAGAAGAGATGGACTCCACGCGTGATTTGGGTAGGATAGTAAGCCGTCTGATTATCCCAGGTTGCGCGGAACCACTCATGTTTAATTCCACAGAGTGGCCCGTTGGCTTGTTTACCAGGCGACTCCATGTCAACAGTCGCTTCTGAGCCACGTATTGGCCGAATCAAGACGTCTAAGGAGATTTCTCGTCGTTCATCCGATGAACGTGCACGATCCGAGGTAGTCCAAGTTAGCATCTGCTAGCGGAGTGGTGCCTTCGAGTATTAAATTTATCCCTTCTGTTATACGCTGTCAAACCTTCTGAGGTTGTGTAAGGTCTCTTGTCGACTTGAATGGGCAGTACCCTTCGTGGTGTCATTATTCGTTGTTGTTTATTATATGCCAGCAGGATTCGAGATCCAATGCTATGCATTGCCTACTCGTTCACACAAGGGAAACTCCCGACTTGGACCAGGTGGTCTGTTTGAGGCAAGCACAAGCAGACCTGGCGCGCAGTTCCCGACAATCTTACTATGCACCGCCAGTCCCCGTGAAAACTAATATATAACCAGAGAATGTTCCAAGTTAGACGGCAGCAATTGATGGTAGTCTCAGCTCGAGAAATTATATATATATAAAATGCGGAATTTCATTGCCACTGGGATGTCGTCACACCGTGACAGCGAAGAGAAACTAGTGTCACATTTAGACCAATCCTGAACTTGGAGTTGTCATTCACATTTGTAACTAGCCCAAACTCCGAAACCAACTTCAAGTTTTGTCTATGCCCAGACAGCAAATCCTTTTTATTTGTGATTCACGTCGGGACTAATATTTAGTAGGTCCGTTGTATGTGAGTGGCTGTACATACTACAGTAGACTCTGCTATAACCCATGGGGGGGTTAACCCATACTCTGTGACAACCCATGAGATTTCTCATCTCCCATGTTGGTTCGCAGGGATTTTGACCCTATAACCCATATCTCTATCATAGTCA
>JBBPMZ010000032.1:0-39570 GCA_038090575.1 Tylopilus cf. pernanus | reverse complement strand
ACTGTCTGTGATGGCAGAGGGAGAGGAACAGGCAGATGGAGAGGAAACGAAAGGGATAAGGGGGGGTGTCGCCATGTTGATAATCGTTGCTGTTGCCACAGCTGTGTCGTCTGCTGTGTCCATCACTTTAAAGTCACAGCAAGGGAGGAGGGGAGCACAGGAAGAGTGACGTCCAGTATGAGGATGATGCGATAATGTGTTGCATCATGTGATGATGCAACACATTGTTGTGTCATTGTTGTATTGTGTCGTGGTCTCATCGCAGATGTCGATGAAGCTTGAAGTTGTGTTGTCAGGGTGGGCCATCTATTTTAGGCAACATGTGGCTGACACCACTTGGGACCTGCATGGGCCCATAGTAGTACCTGCATAGTTCCCTACCATTGGGATTTGATAGATTGCTAAATGGACAATAGCTATGTATTAGTGGTACTGTATATATACATCTAGGAAGCCAGCAATACTGTTGGCTTTATGGCCTAGTGGTATTTATGCCTTGGTTTATGTTGAAGTGTCATGGATTGAATCCCGCTGATGCTCTCTTTTTGTTGCAGTTTCTCATTGGCTGGCTAGTAATGCAATGACAAAGAGGGAAAGGATAACTATTTTATTTCTGCCATTTCCAAATATGACATATTCTCACATATTGTACCAATAATTTGATTATTGCCAATGATGCTGACAATGCCGAGCCATCTGGACATGAACCTTATTGGACTGTTGTGCCAGCCATTACTGGAGGGTTTGAGGGATAAAGTTTGGCTGAGTTCTAAATATTCAAAACATATACAAACACTACTGATACCGCCCTCATACCCTCCAGCACAAGGATGGGAAGGAGCCTGCCCTTAGTGTAGTTGCAAGTTTGTCTGTGTTCCCAAATGAAGTGGCAGATGCCTAGATTGTTGTTTATGCTTTCATAGGTGCTGTCTAGGAGTTTGCAGTGAGTGCACAGGCTGAGAACATTAATATCATCTTGGAAATTGGGAGTAGTGTTTAAAGGTCCAGTTCACCACTCAAAAACCACAACCAAACCAAACCAAACTGATTAGGACCAGTCCTGAGTGGTCTGGTATTTTTAGTTTTACAAATAAAGCAGTCCTGATCTTTCTAGATTTCTTAAAAATCAAAAAACCACAAAACGACTGGTTGCAACCAGTTTTGTGGTGCAACTGATTTTACTCCCTGATAGCCCTGATTCCTCTGTATTTAGCACAAATTTTCTGGAATTTTAGGAATTTATTTTGAATTTTTACACTATATGATCATTCTATAGATCTAATCTATAACATATGACCCAGAAATGGCTATATCTCGGCCATCTTTGGGTTGATTGGCTAGATCCGGATGTCAGCATCCAGCCCTGAGTGTGTACTATATTTGGTCTCACTATGACTAAGCATGATTCCCACAGTAATCAGTCACAAAAATTTAATTCTTATGAGTATATCTCCTTTAAGGGGGTATTTGATCATAAAATGGGCATAACTTCATACTGTGTGAACCAAATTACATAAAAATTAGGGGGATCTGTAGCTATTAGTCGGCCCCTATTTTAGAACTGGTTGCAACTGGTCTGAACCAGTCTTTTTTTGGAGCTAAAATTAAAAAAAACTGGTTTTCAGCAGTCCAGGGAATTTCAGAGTTTAAAAAAAACTGGTTTCGGTCCAGTCACCTTATTTGGAGCATGGAAAACCAGACTGGACCAGACTTTAAAACACTAATTAGGAGAGACATCAATTTCCTCTTGAAGAATAAAGGTGATATCATTCTGAAATGCTGTAGGAGAATTGGTCTATCCCATGGGGAGTGAAGTGAGACAAAATGTCCCAAGAGGTGTCTGGAAGGTGATAAGATCACAGGAATCTTCAGCAAGAGCTCGATGGTCATATCCAATAAATAAGTCCATCATGGTGTAAATTGAGCAACCAGTGGATTGCTTGATAAACATTTTAATATATGGGAGGGTGGCTGCATCCTTGACTGTGACAGCATTGAGTGGCTGGAGATTTTGTATGATGCAGACCAATCCATTTTTCTTTGCAACACAAAACCACTTCAACTGATATGAGCTATTTGATGGTTTGTATACTCCAGATGCGATTTTTGACTTTATGAGCTGGATTACTTCATTGCAAATTCCAGGTGGAATTGGTGGTTGGTGATGGACCCATGGTGTGTGCTCAATAGTTGGAATAACTACAGGCAAGAAAAAGTCATTGCAGAATTGTCCTTTCTCACTTTCATCCCATACAAGACCTAATTCATTGTTTATTAAGACTTGTGCAGCAAGTTTCTGTTCTTCTGGCAATAAGAATTTGTTAGAAAAGATTCCAAGATTTGTTATCCATTCAAGTGTAATCTGCTTTCCAGATGAGAAAGGTGACAGATTAGGGGATAAATGTGGAAGTGAATCAAGTGGGTTTTCCAAAAAGTAATGGATTATGCAAGTGTGGTGGGGCATTGTTGTGGTGACTGGCTTTACTTGGCTGGAAACTTTCGTGTATACAAGGACACAGCAGACAGGATCTATGTCAAATGTTTGTTGAAGTTGATAATCTGCGAGTGAGGACATAGAGAGCAACAAGATTGCTCCCTGCCAGGTGGTCTGAGTGAGAGCAAGGGCACTATGAGGCTTGGGTGGGAATGGTTGTGCATGCATGGGGATTGTGTAGGTGTTGAACAGATCAAGCAGATTGGCAATAGTGATGCTAACATCAGACTCAGTAGTTTTATGTTTCTGAAGATGGATGAGGTGCTGCCATGGTGGCCAAGAAGGAGGTGATAAGAGGCATTTAAAACAACATATACATGGGCGCAAGTCTTGAGGCCATTGACTGTTATTTCTAGCATCTTGATACTTCCATCATTGCCTGCAAGTTTCCATTTGTAGTCTGCATTGTCATTCCCATGCAATTAGATATTGGTGTTCTAAGGCATTCTCAAATGTTCTGGCAGATGACTACAATCTCCAATCTTTAGGCATCTGCATGGGTATGGGTAACCCATGTGGGTTGTGGGTTGGGTGCAGTGTGGGTATGGGTATGGGTTGGACTTTCCATACCCATAACCTATGGGTTCATGGGTATTACCTTGGCAATCCCTAGGGTACTCTTGGCCTACTAAAAACAATGATTTCATGTAGTTACTACTCTACTACCACTCTATATCACATATTATAGGCATACAGTAGTGACTAAACAGTATTCTAAGTGATTTTGGATGCTCTTTGTATATATAGATTGTCAATTTTGAACAAAACCCATGGGTTTACCTAACCCATAGCATACCCTCACTGACTCACAGATATACCCATACCCACAGTATTGATCTGGATAAATTTAGGGTATGGGTATGGGTATGACCTCTGATACCCTAGGGTATACCCACACAGATGCCTACTGATCCTTCTTCATCTAGCAGTGCAAGCTCATTAATGTAATCTGCACTAGTGGTGAGGTAATGATTGTGGAAGTCAAGGAAACTGGAATCAGATGCATTTTGCAGTACTCACCAGCTTCCTTTCATAAATTGGGACTAATGGCTAATAGATCTGCAATGGAAACATTTGGAATTGTTGTGTGGAGCAGTAAATCATAGACTTGTTTGGTAGCATTGGAGGATGCTGCTTTCAATTCATATGTATATGCTGGGGTAGGCTTGGTTGGCACAGATTCTTTAGAAATAGGTGTGCCAGTGGCTGGTGTCAGCACCTCCACTACTGGCTTGGCCTTCTTGTTGGATGGAGTGGATTTAGTAGTAGCAGGTGGAATTTCTGTATTGGTGTGAGCTGTCACATGTAGAGTTTTAAAGTCCAGTCCAGCCTGGTTTTCCATGCTCTAAATAAAGCAAATGGACCAAACCAGTCTTTTTTTAATCTCAGAATTTCCCAGGACTGCAACTGGATCAATAAAAACTGGTTTTTTAATTTTAGCTCCACAAAAAGACCGGTTCAGACCAGTCACAACCGATCCTAAATTAGGGTTTGACTAATAGCTACAGATCCCCCTAATTTTTATGTAATTTGGTTCACACAGTAAGAATTTATGCCCATTTTATTGTCAAATGCCCCCCTGGATGAGATATACCCTTCAGAATTAATTTTTTGTGACTGATTACTATGGAAACCAGGCTTAGCCATAGTGAGACCAAATATAGTACACACTCAGGGCTAGATGCTGACACCCAGATCTTGCCAATTGACCAAGAAATGACCAAGATATAGCCATTTCTGGGTCATATGTCATAGAAAAATAAATTCCTAAAATTCTGGAAAAATTGTTCCAAGTACAGAAAACTGAGGGCTATTAGGGAATGTTATCAGTTGCCAAAAAGACCAGTTGCAACCAGTCTTTTTGCAGTCTTTATTTTTTGAAAATCTAAAAGACTACAACTGATTAATTCATAAATTTAAAAAGACCAGACTGTTCAGGACCAGTCCAGTCCAGTTGCAGTTTTTGGGCAGTCCTAGGACTGGACTTTAAAACACTAGTCACATGTGCCTTGGATCATGTAATCATGAGAATATCTACATCCTCCTCATCAGGTACTTCTTCAATAGATACATGAGTGCTGTAGTATTGCTAATGGTGATATGATCACATTCAAAGAGGACCATGGATGGTTCTGGTATGACAAATACATTGGTAGCAGCCTGGGTATGTGATGGGGGATCTCAGACAAACTCCATGGATGTGGAAACCAATGGCTTGGGGTGATTCTGATATTGTTCATCGATGGTATCCTTGAATAGGTTTGTGGTAGGATGGCATCTGATGTATCCTCCATTGGAGAAATTAAGATACCCATTGTTGTGGATAATGTGGCCTGTCCAGATGTATGTACTCAAGTACATGCAGGCAATTATGAAGAAGATGACCTTATCCACACATGTAGCATACTGGATTGGTGCCAGTCAAGGGCTGAGAGTGATCCTGAGTCTGTTGTGGGGTTTGTAACTGACAGGATGAAGGTGAAGCCCAGGCTTTTGCTACAGCTGGGGCCAGGCATGCAAGGCACATGTAAAGGGCAGAGTAAGAGACATCTGATAAATTGAGCATGTATAGTTTGCAGCCAATTTCTTCCACCTTGTCAATATGCACTGAAGATATTGTGCCTGAGTTGAATATGACCTGCTTAGTCTGTACATCTTGTGGGGCTTCTTTCTTCTGATTGGTTTCATCATTTGATTCATCATTGGAATCTTTGAACTGTGAGATCTGATTTGCTTGCAACTGATCCTTTTTATCCAGAGCTGAAACACCCCATCTGTCATGCAGGGTCTTCATATGTACCACTATCAGATCATTGAGATCTGCATCAAATGCATCATTGAAGAGAATGAAGTGTTTGGCCTCCATTACCTTTTTATAGTTGGTTGGCTCATTGTGGGAATAATTTAAGTTCTTCAGCTCCAGGCACCAGTCAATAGAATAACAGATGGATAGTGGCAATCCAGTCCAAAAGTAGCAATCGTGCTCATTAGCAGAGATCTTCTTCTGATCAACAAGCCAGACTGCAATAGGGCAGAAATGGTAATAGTATTGTTGTAGCTTAGTTTTGGTTGAGATATCATCATTGGAAGGGGCTGTGACAGTGAGTTCAAGATCATGATGAGTATATTTGATACCTTTGTCTGCACCTGGGTATTGCTCCAAGATGCTCTTCTTGAATATGTTATAGTCATGACTTTCATATCCTGTAAGCATGACCCAAAAATGCTTGGTCATCTTATCAACATAGCAAATAATCATTTTACTTTTTTCTGCATCAGACAAGGTGCTCACATCTGCATAGTCCTCAAAGAGCTCAAAGAACTCTAGCAATTCAGATGTTCCACCATTAAACATCAGCACTTTTGAAGATGTCAGTGATGGCATTGCATTAATGCTCTTAAGGGTATTGCTGGAGAATATGGTTGACATGGCAACAGATGGAGCTGGTGGCTGTTGTGTGAGGGAGAGCTGTGATATGTGTACAGGTGTAGGCAATAGGGGTGCTGCTAGTATGAGAGCAGGCAGTAGTGGCAGCTGCATGGAGGGAAGATGGTGGGGGCTGTGGAAAGACTGCTGGGGTATCAAGCCTAAAGCCACCACAGCTTACTATAGTTACACCATAGACTTGCAATATTATCTTTAAAAATAGTACTAAAGGTTCATAAAAGCAACAAATACATCATCATCATCATTAGTGTTGTCATTTATCTCATCATCATCACTCTTGATGTTCAATCCTAACCTGTCACCAGCAGAATCATTGAGTGCATTGCCATTGTCTTGAGAATCACTGCCTCCAGCCATGGGCATGTCAGCCCCCTCATGCATGCTGACAATGTTAGCTAAGTCTTCATGAAACAATAAATCTTTATGAGCAAGAGACTTCATGCACTGTAGTGCCTCCACAATATCAGCTTTGAGGTGATTCCATCACTTGCTAATTGTAATGCTGGCTGAGGAGAATGCACATTTGGATGAAACTGAATTCACCATAATCAAAAGATAGTTGGATGCAAGGGATGCTCAGACAGGATAATGTGCTACATTCACCCCCCATCACTGCATGATGGACAGTGTACCAACAGTTTCATGTGTCTGAAGGTACTCATGAAATCCTTGTAGCCATTGATTAGTGGGATCACACCAGCCCTCAGAACCCCCAGTTGGCTCTGTGTCAGTACTATCCTTGTCAGATGAGATTTGAGCAAGTGTATTGAGTGACTGTGCTTTTGCAATTTTTGGGTCTGTTATCCATGTGGACCCCAACCATCATGATATAGGAGATCATACTGTTTTTGATACTTTGCATTGCACTATGAGTGTGAAATGAAGGATAGAATTTAAAAAAATACTCACTATTTCCTCAAGGTGCCATATCACATTGGCAAACAAGTCTTTTTACCCCAGTTGGAACAGATGTGATTCAATTTCTGAGCAGGATCAAGCACTTTGTTACTGAGGGTATACTGTTAAAATCCATATGCACTTATTCATGGAGATGATGTGTACATTGGAGGTTGCAGTCCATTGATAGTACTTAGCCACTTTGTTGATACCAGCTTTGAGAGCTTCATGGAAATCAAGATTTGGTACCCTTTGACTTGTGGGTCAACCAGGCTGTGTGTAGTGCCTCTAGTGCAGGCAGAGCAGTGTGTTGAACTACCATCTGTTAAAAAAGTGTGTTGAGCCTTCTCGGCATGCTACAATGATTTAAAATTAGTACCAGATGCTATACATAAAATATAACACTAGATGGCATACCCTGAGGAGCAAAAATAGTAATTGCGCATGCTCCCATTCATACTCTGATAGTTCCAGGTCTAAAACATTTAGGCACTTTTCAGAATCATGTTCATATATGACCAAACAATAAATAAATGTATTGACTTCCTAAGAGGGGATTAACTCTTAGTGATTGTTACAATCACAGCAAACCCTATGGTCAATCACTGAAGTGACTAGCTAGTCACTACTAGGAGTAACTGACAAGAGTGACTAACAAGGAGTGATTGACATACCCACTATAGTGACTGACAACTACAATCACTAACAATACAACCATATGCCATTAACCATTGGTACTGTCTCACTAATACTATCCTAATCACTCTATTTTATACCTATTTTCCCATATTTTTCCATTGCCATTTAGGCTTGCTATAAGCCTAATACTTTGTTTGTATAATTAGCCCCTATTTGACTTAGGCCTGGCTATGGTCTAGACCTATTAACCCTTGACCAGTCTAGACTATACAAATCCTCAAACCATTCTAGACTTATGTATGTTATTCTATTTCACACATGTTTGCCTCATGTCCATCCTACACATGTTCTCCTCATGTTTACCTTCCCCCATGCCTTGGCCAGACTCCCTATTATATTCCATGGCTATGCAGCCTGGATTCCTAAACTCTCAGCCTATCCAAAACCCTTGTCCCATAGCATAGCATATCTATAGATTTACTATCTGTACAAACAGTAGAATAGTATATAAGAGATCCTCCCAGCTCCCAGAAGAACCCAGTCTTGTCCTCTTTGGAGTTTTCCCAAACCTCTAGATCCCTTGACTCACTTTCTACTTGTCCTTCTACAAATAACTTAAGCCTGTAAAGGTTTGGTTGTTTCAGATTGTGACAGGTTAGCCACATCTTAGGACCAGTCCTGGTCTCAACCCCTGGTTAGAAGGCCAAAAAAAACTAGGTCTTATGAGACAATGATAAATTGTTCATTCAACTTGGTGGAAGCAAACAGTCTAAGTTTAGAATATATTTATTTATGACCTTTGACTCAGTGAGCAAAGTCCCTATGACAAATTTGATCTTGCTATCTTTACAAGTGTAGGATAGTATCTGCTTTCCATTGCTGGACCATGCAATCAAAGTTAAGAGTGAGACAATAGCACAATGATAATGATAAAATCACATATGTAAATAATATTTCACAATGCATGTAGTATAGAGAAAAGTGAAACTGGGTTGTTCAGTGACACCTAAGCTGGGCTACAGCTAACAGTTGCACTGAAATCCCAGGCAAGTGCTCTCAAGAACTCAAGGATGTATCCCATCATATCATCAACAGCATCATTTTGTACTTAGTTGGACTCTTCAAAAGAAACTAGATGAGGTCTGTGGATTACATTGCCAAGTACAGACTGAGGCTATCAAATGTGTCAGTCAGATCTAGAATTGCTAATTAATCTACCAACACCAGAATTCTTGCTCACAACATTAAGAAGTTATTGTCAGAGAGTCCCACTGTCAATTCTCATGATAGAACCTTGTTGGATATACTTTTCTCCTAGTTGAATATCCAATGAGTATAATAATGTGTCAATGGATTTCAAAACAGATTTGTTACCCAGCCACTTTGAAATATTGTCAGTGCCATGCTCAAGGACATGTCATAACCTGCAACAGTAATCCATGTCACCAGATTTTTGTAAAATGTTTTCTGTTCCAGGGTGAATGTTCTTGGAAGGAGGGTAATACTAATGATTGTATCAGATGCACATCAACATTGGGCACAGAGAGGTACAAAATGACCTCACAGGTCACTATAGCTTCTAGTGTGTATCTCATGAGGTGATTTTTGCAAAGTGCCTTATCTGGCCATTGAGTTTTGGAGTCCAAAGATACTACTTGGGAACCTCAGGGTCCAGAGGGCTTTGATATGGAAGAATCTGATTTTCAATTTTCTGACCCCACTATGACTGGCTCATCTCCCCCACCAACATTCTCATCCTTCTCCTCTCAACCCACCTCACCCTTCTCTTCTCCCCCTGCTAAGCTTATCAGGATGATTCTATATCCATTATACCTGGCATCAGACCTTGCCATATGCTATCTCTACAGCTTGCAGCCTTTGAGTCAAATTCAGATGGCCTTCTCCAGTCATCCTTTTCTTTGGAAGAGATCAGCAGTGCTCCTCTCATTCTAGATGGAATGGGTTGATTGAAGAGTATCACTCATGGTCATGGCAAAGGAAAAAGGGGATGAATGACTTGAATTAGTATGTGTATTCTAGTATGGGAAAGAATTCCATTACAGATACAAAAAAGAAGATGTAAATAGGTACTTCTAAGTGAAAATAAGAGAATATGGCAGCACCAGAATACTTGAATCTAACTATCAACCCTAAGGATTGCTCAGCATCTGGTGACCAATCTGGTCCAGAAATTGTGGTGTCTCTGCATTTAGCCTTTTATTTTATTCATCATTCTTACTCAGCCATGAATGAATCATATCCAAGCATACCTTTTTCTATAGATTTTATAGCCTTCTTCCATTTATATATAAATCTTTTTTGTAGTACTGTTCTATGCACTGTTGAATGATATCAGTTGAGTTGAGATCATCTGGTCAACTCTAAGTATTCTAAATAATTCCAGTGATTCCAAACAATTTCCAAATATATTCCTTAGCCTTTCTACACACATTTCTGTTTCTAGCACTTATGCATGCTTACAATCCATCTCAATCTTAACAATGCTTGTATTTTTTTTTTTTTATCTTCTACCTATTTACCCATTCTGAGGGTTCTGGCTTAGTGGTCTTCCCCATCTAAGCATACCTTTATCACATCATGATAAACTGTTTCATACTTCTTACAATCCTATTGAATGATATAAGTCAAGGCCTGTTGAAATTGTCTAGTAACTGAGTGAATCCAAAGTATTCCAAACAATTCCAAATGTACTGTACACTGATTCAGGTTGCTTTTCACACATCTTCTGTTTCTGAACACTTTACAATTGGTCTTGATCTCTTATTGGCAGCAACTTGAACTCTCACATTCTCTTATACTATCTATATACAATATGCTAAGGAGTTACTAGGCTCAACTGTCTTCCTTATCTACTTGTTCTGGACCAAAATGTGTGACACCTTACTTACACCAGTGAATATGAAACTCTTTCAAGTCCAAGTTTTATTCAATCAACTAGGATATTATCCTCCTCTCCCTCTCCCTCTCCCTCTTCCTCTGCTTCCTTTTCTACACATTCATGTCCATCTCTCTCTTCAGGTATCTTCTTAGGTAATACAGGTGGTGAATGAAGAGAGGGTCAACCTCCAAGTCAGATGAATGTATAAAGGTTGACTGAGATCTCAGGTCCTTCCATTCAACCTAAGTTAGAGAAGAGATTTCTACTTTGAGGACCACATTATTTTTATACATCACATGCAATCACTTTCAGTATAAGGAATCCATCCCAAAGACTGAAATTTTCTTTGAAGTACCAATCGAACCCAAGAGAGTAGTTGGGGTTGTATCCCATGGATAAGATTAAAATACATAAGAATGGTAGTACTATGCTTGTCCAAAGTTTTGACCAGCATTCTTTGGAAGTTGTGAAGAAAAAAAGGAGTCAAAATGCATATCCCACTATTTGACTGTTGCAACTGTAAATTGAACAGCATGAAAAGGAAACTGCAGGTATAGAAATAGGTCTTCAGAAGCTTTGGATTCTCTAAGTTCTGATGGAATGTTGATCCATGCACCCTCCCTGTAATTTTTCTTATTTGGAGATAGATTGATGATGTCATAGTACATCTGTTGCATAATAATCTGAACCTTATATTTGAGAGAATTTGAATTATTGGCTGGTCCAAGAGCATCAAGTCCATCCAGTGGATGATTACCACCTCCATGAAGGTAAAAGTAATCAACATCAGGGCCACAAGGGAGTTGTGGTTGGGGTAAAGGAAGACCATCAAGCTCATCACCAATATCAGGCAAGGGATGGTCCTCAGCTCTAAGATGACAAACTTTTATAGTCAGACCAGCAGAATGATTTGCAGTCCAATCTCTATTGTGAGGTTGTCATCCAGTTTGTACATCACCAACTCCAAGCATGTGTTGAAGTTCATTTATGGTCCCCTTTTTGTAAGCCTAAAGGGTGAGTTGGATATCAAAGGATTTTAAAGAGGGTATGCAGTAGACTTGAGTAGTGATGTCAGGTACAAGATCACATATGAAATAGGTGCCAGCATCATACATAAGAGAAGCTGTCTCTGAGTCTTCTAAATTATTAGTTTCTCCAGTAATAACTTGGGGACATGCTTGCTAGGCCAGTCTTAAGAGACAGTATTCAGGAGTACGATATGCCATTAAAAATCCAGACCATCATTGCTCCAAGAGCAAGATAACTCTCAGAAGCATGATCAATTCCAGGTGTGTTGGAATGATTAGAAATTACAGCATAAACTGCTGCAAGTTGAAGCCATTTGAAATACCTGGAATGCAAACAGATAAGAATTCCAACTCAGAGTCACTTGGAAAAGAAAGAAATACTACTAACATTAAGCATTGATTTGTACCATAGTTCAAGCAACCAAGTTGTGTGGAAAATGTGTGAGAACCTCATGAATATCTGCTAAAGAAACTCTAACTTCAAGTCTTGCACAGCCTTCTTAGGGGCTCAGGTCTTTTTTAGCATCATCTCCAGTACACATATAGATAATTTCACTTTGCTCCTCCAAATTCTTCAGAAGCTTTGTACACTGTTTTTCACTGAGAAGTTCAGATGCTTTTCTAGGAGAAAATATTCTGGTATGGAGTTGATAGGAAACTGCTTTCTTAGTTGTATAAGCTTGAATATACTTGAAAATGTCAGAGGAGACCAATGGAAACCTGTGACATTCTTGAGGTACATCTGATGATCCATATAGTAGGTTTTGCTGAGAGAAAGAACTCTGCCTGAATTTTCAAGGTTTGGAATGAGAGAGCTTATGATTGCCTCATGGCCTAGAATATGCCAGATAACCACCTTCTCTGGAACTCCAAACTCTAAACCTATATTGATCAACCATTAATCTGGGTTGACTACATTCATATCCAGAACTCAGGTAAGATCATCCAAAGCAGCCACTCTTTCAAACACAGCACCCTCAGCAAGGTCTTCAGCCTGAGGGTCATCAAGGTTATGTATAGTGGCTGCTGTCCAGCCACAAAGCTCATGATTAAAATAAGCATCTTGAAATCTTGCTCTAAGTGTTCTGAGAGCTCTGAGGTATGAACAAGCAAAAGTTCACAGAAGATGAGAGGGTACATTAAGGCTACCATGATGTAGACAACCAGTATGATCATAACTAGTTTCCATGGCAGTCTGGTAGTTTACTGGCCAGTGGGTGGCTTGATTGCACATGAGATGTTGGATAATGGGGTGAAGATAATAATTGTAGATTAACTCAAGATCTGAAGTTGGGATTTTTTTCAATGGAAGAATAGAGTACAATCAAGGAAAAAACACTCACATAACTGAGCAATTGGTAACCTTTTTAAAGGCAATATTAGAAATAGAATACATGGGTATATAGACCAGATTTCCCTTCAAGTTAAATATGAATATGAACAAAAATAAAACAGAGCTTAGTGGAAACTCACATTACAATCATATGCAAGAGAAGTAACATGATTATTGGATGTCAGAGTATCCCTGAAGGATAGGCCACACTGTGAGGGTAACTAGATATGGTAGAGTTTGGGTGCTGATCAATGAGTCATAGTCATGAGTGGTAGTAACAGCTTGAAGCTGGTTTTGTTGGCCTTATATGACATTAAGAGTGATACTGTGTTGTTCCTCCCTCTCCAATCCACGTCTGCCTGCAAGGACAAACTTGAGAAACATGTGTTCATAATCTAGCCATCTGGGGTTGTTCTTCATTTGAATATAATAATTAGAAGTTTCTTGTATAAATTTAAGAAGAGATAGCTGATCTGGCTCATCTTGACGATTATTTGAATAGAGCTGCATTTGGAATATTGAATAAGTTGTAAAAGTTTGGAATGAGTTGGGTGGATAGAGTAATGGATTTGTAAGAGAACAGTATTTTTCAGAGTTGGTTGAATTAAGCCAAGAAAGCAAGTTGGAAAAAGGTAGACCATTGCACTATAAACTCTATATATTGTAATTAATTAAATTTGAACCCCTAGAGATGTCAGCAGCAGTCAAAGTGATCATTAGCATTATCTACAAGTTATGAATGCTGAGCCAGAGTACTAGAGAAAAGTTCTAGAAATTCCAGTCTCTTTCCAGATTGCTAGATATTTAAAGCATTTGAAAAGTAGGAACACCTTATCTATATAGTATTATTATAGACTACATGGGAATAACTCATTCTCAGAAGCCAAAATAGAGTATGTATATATTCAAAGTTTATACACTAGAAGGGGCTTAAATCTAACTGATGGGAGTCCTGGATGCCCATTCAAATATCAGAACTTTGATTATGAGTAGGAGGTGGCAATATGGGATAATCTTTAATGGAAGTTCTGGACACCCATCCAAGTATGAGAACTTTGATTCTAAGTAGGTGGTAGCAATATAGGGCAATCATTAATGGGAGTCCTAGACACCCATCCAAGTGTGGCAACTTTGATTATGAGTAGGTAGTAATAATGTAGGGTAATCATTAATGGGAGTTCTGGACACCCATCCAAATGTGGGAACTTTGTTTATAAGTAGATAGAGCAATGTAGGGTAAATATTAATGGAAGTCCTGGATGCTCATCCAAGTGTGGGAACTTTGATTATAAGCATTTGGAGTAGGTGGCAATCTAGAATAATCAATAAAGGAAGTTCTGGATGGCTTACTCAAGTGTGAGAACTACTTTAGTCATCTATATACACATAATTTATGTGTCATTTAAGACTTTGGCTTGGATGGAATAACTGTTTTATATAAAATGGAACTCCTGGATGCTCACCCATTAGTAGCCAAGTGTGGTCCAGTTGAAAATACATATAGGAATAGGATTATTGTCATACTGTTGAAAAAATACCTAAGAAGGGTCAAAAACTGAGAACTCTAGATTATTCTGACTCAGAACACCTCCAGTTAATTCCAAGAGATATGCCATCATATCATACAAGCTAGGACTTGGAAAACTAGTAGAAAAGGGGTAAACATTGGAGTAACATTGGAGTAAGCGGAGATCATGGAGTTGTGCAGAGAATCTAGGAGTTGTGCGGAGATGTCGGAGTAGGTCAGGAGTTGGGAGAAACAGTGTATGACAGTCCCATAGCATAGCATATCTATAGATTTACCATACACCTGTACAAACAGTAAAATAGTATATAAGGGACCCTCCCAGCTCTCAGAAGGACCCAGTCTTGTTCTCTCTGAAGTTTTCCCAAACCTCTAGTGCCCTTGACTTGCTTTCACTGTCCTTCAGCAAATAACTTAAACCTGTTAAGGTTTGGTTGTTTCATTGCCTCTATGCAGTTGGTAGTTAACCCTACCTCTAAAGGCCCTCTGACTCCCTAGTAGTTATGGTTATATTGGAAATGAATGTTACTAGAAGAAATATCAAGGAACTATGTATGATATCCCTTCTCTCAACTCATCTGGACCTTTCTATCTCATCACTTGCAACTATTATCATTTAGGAATATTCTCTGGCTAATGAGTCTTACTTCTTACTTCTTAAAGAGCACTCTTACTGATTAGCAAACCAGCTCTCCCCTATAGCCAAGGCCCCAATCTATCCCAGTCTGGGGGATGCTGAGGGGTACTGGAGGTTACTGGAGAGTGCTGGAGAATACTAGAGAATGCTAAAGAGTCTGGAGAGTCCTAGAAAAATATAGGAGCAGTGCTGGAGAGTGCTGGGGAATACTGGAGAGTACTGGGGAGTACTAGGAATACTAGGGAAGAGTAGAGAAGTATACTTTATAAATTACAAAATATAATAACACTCTAAACCTTACCTAAATTTTAGTACACTTTGAGTACACTTTGTTACTTACTAAATGCAATAACACTAAAAACCTTACTTAACTTTTAGTATACTTTGAGTACACTTTGTTACTTACTAAATACAATAACACTAAACCTTATCTAACATTTAGTACACTTTGTTCAGTGGGTGTTCAAATCAGTCCCAGGAAGCACATGAGCAGTATGGTGCTGTCTACTTGACATTCATCTAAAACACTGGCTTAGACTCTCAGGACTTCTCTAAATTTTCCAGAGATTTCTAGTCCTCTGATCCAGATTCTTGGGCAGGTTGCTGGAGAACATCAACATTCCCTCAGCTTCTGTGAATCCACATTGATTCAATAATATTTGGCCAGTTCATTGCTGCTAAGGAAATTAGTCACTCATACATACATCCAATCTCAATATTTATGAGATGCACTACAGCACACAAATAGCCCATAAATCAATCACACTCTGCCTGTCTGGGAGCTAGAGAATGAGAATCAAGTTCCTTAAAGTTGTTAACAATGCACCACTATCAATTCCCTCTAATGACAACAATGATCTTACTAGCAGTAGCCTGACTTGTACATTCTTGGACTCAGACTCAGATTCAATTAAGTTAAGTGAGATAGCAGCACTTTGCTGGGTCCACCAGTTTTTTGACTGCCACTGCCTGTCCTATCACTCACTGAATGATATGCTATGCTATTAGACTTGCACAGTGTGACCTAAAAATACCCTGCATAGATATAATAGTAATCATCTGCATCATTTGGACTGATAATTTCCACTAAGGCTTCATACACATCTCACATAATTCCTACATCATGTGTCCTCCCATAAACTATTAGTCATCATGGCAGTGAAGCCAGTGCTTGAGCTTGGAGAAGCTTCTTTGATTGAATTGAAATCTGGTGAATGTGGAAGAAGATACTTGAGATGGACACCAGAAAAATGCATATTGTGATATCTTTATCAAACCAATCAAAAAGAGAACTTCTGCACCATAATAGATTTTTGCATTATTTGTTATGATAACACAAAGGCTACAATGATTTTTTTCTTGTTTGTAGTGCTCTCACTTACTCCCTAGTGTTACCCATGGTTAGTCTCTCTTATAATCCCCTTTTACTTGTCTCCTTCTTTATCTACCTACATATTTCCTTGATCTCACTGCAATAGAAGTGTCATTCAATATATCTGATGAAATGCTGATCAGGCACAACAAGATCCTGGATCTTGTCAATGTGTTTATTGGGGAAACTGGTTACATTACACTTGAGATTATTGACTGGTTCTAAGAGGCATGGTACAGTAGCAGTAATACATTCTATGATGACATGTAATTATATATGCATGTATAACAGTTACGTACCTGTTTACTAACTTTATCAGTTGTATTTCAGGGCCTAGACATCCTCTGAAAAAATGCAGTCATAGTAAGCAACTGTTGAGTGCTAGTACCAATGTTCTGACCACACATTGTACCTTGGCCAACTGACCTGGCTAGCATCATGACTGACATGTTTCAACAACTGTGTGGCTTTATCAGATTGACAAGGGGACTATCTTTGTAGCAGCAACTACCATTGAATGACTGTGACTGACTATATGTAACTGACATTGATTATGAAACTACCATGTTGACAATGAACATCTGTTGCTGCCTGTTGACAATATCAGTACTATCTAAGTCAAGATCATGTCATTGCTATATTGGCTGGTTATCTCCAGGGTGATGACTGGGATCAAGTACATGCCCAGATGAGCACAATGCTCTGACAAGCTGGTAACAAGTTCCATGGGCATCACAAAGAGTGTAGGGAAATTTTCACCTCTCTATGGAAAGGGGCAAAAGGCAAGCTTGTGCATTGTGAGTGAGCCATTATACCTGTTAAACAATCTTCTAGTGCCATGGAAACCTCATTCATGAGTCCACTTTCAAGATCATCATTGATAGGCTGTAACTGTCATGTACAAAGGCTACCAAAGTGAACAAAATTCATGTTCCTGAACAGATAGATATCTTTGTGCTAAGAATGACATTCCTAATAATAAATTTAGTCCTTTGCTTCAGATTATGACATGGATAAGCAAGAACTGATCATTATGATGAGTGAAGCTC
Organism: Tylopilus cf. pernanus; assembly: GCA_038090575.1. Lineage (NCBI taxonomy): Eukaryota > Fungi > Basidiomycota > Agaricomycetes > Boletales > Boletaceae > Tylopilus > Tylopilus cf. pernanus. The sequence goes on along the minus strand of JBBPMZ010000032.1, from coordinate 22,249 downwards.
TAAGATCTGATGAACTGACTATATGAGGAAGGGAAGAATAAATTAAGTTTCTAGGCATGTGAGAAACCCAGCAATATGATAGAAAAACTACCAGTTGCCTTGAAATCTAGGACATGGGAGTGGGTGGAGCTCACCCATGAAGAACCTACTGCTCAAGTTGCTCAGAACTAGTCACAACATATAGTAGGCTATTTATTATTTGTGGAAGAAGCATAGCTTAGACACAAAGTTAAAAGAGACAATAGATATATAAAATGAGTCATTGGACAATAAATAACTTGAATCTCATAGTATTTAGAAGATATTGCAAAACTTGAATGCTTGAGTAAGGTTAACATTATTTGCTATTGACTTTTATGAAGATTCAGTAAGCTTTGACTACCATATGTTCTTTTGAGCACTAAACTTTTAGCTTAATGTTAACCTGCCAGTCTTTTTCTCAAGTTTATAGACTTTGAAGATCAAATGCATTTAGTGAGAAAAAACACTGAAAGACTTTTTTCATAGCCCTATTTTATTGGAGGTAGTATTAGCCAATGTCAAGTTCAAGTTATAAAATACAGGGGATTTCTCAAATGGTATAATATATAACTAAAGTGGATGCATTATGTATCTGTGGGTTAACTTGAAAATGTGGTCTAAGCCTGCAAAGATTTGCTTGTTTCACTGACATTCAGAACATGTTGTATATATAGGAACCATGGAAATGCTCCTACATTACTTGTGTCATCGCTGTTTTTTAATGTGTCATGTCTACTACTATCCAGCTAGTGGTCACATGGCCTATACTATCCACAAGGAACTGAATAAAAATAAGATTATAAGTAACTTAGCGTGCAATATACCTGAGGTGTATGAGGTCATCTGGTAAGCCTGATTATACAGAAAATTTGGATAAACTTGAGGAGTAGATGTTCTATGATATGGACAATCCTAATATCTGTAAGTGACTATCTTCCTTCTCAAATGACTTGAGACTGGGTGCTCATGAGAAAATGAGAGGACTTTCCTCCTTTTTGAGTCTTGTCAGTAGTACTAGTGTGTTCTGTGGAATTCAAATCTGATAGGTCTCAACATTATCTAGAACATAAAGATGATGCTTCAAGTATAGACCAAAGTTTAGGGAATGGTGCTATTTGAAGTTTTGTGGAGGTAAAATATGTGGGTGAAACAATATGCTCTTATTGTCATACTAGCTCCCAGAATATCACAGTAAAATTCAAGATATTATGCCTAGTCATAGAATGTTATACCTACACCTAAAATGTCACACCTGATTCTAGAATGTGATGCCTGGCCCTCAAATGTCATATTGTGTGCCAAACATTACACATGAATCCAAAAATGTCACAATGACATACTGAAATGTCTCACACTAGCCATGTGAGGTCAGAGTTACTAAAAACTGTACACTCAGCCTAATGGTTGACAATAAGATTCTGATGCCCTATTATGCAACTGCATGGGACTTAGAGAGTTGGTGTATAATACTGTCATATTGGTGTTAGTGGCAATGACAACCACTATATATGTCAGTCTTTACAAGAATCTGGTCATTCATTTGTATTTACATTTATCTGCTGAAAAAGCCACACATCACACTACTACTAGTAGATAACCAAAGTACATGTTAGCAATGATGTGCATCAGCACAATAGCAATTTGAAGGACTCCTCCTAAAGAAGAGAACAGTGACACTGCAGACAGCATCAATTGAGGGAGAGAAGATGTATACAGACATCACCAACTGACTAATACAGACAGACAATGAAAGCAAAATAAATTAAGACTCACCTAGATACGCTTCACATCAAGTTTGAGGTAATGGGAGAAACCAGAGGTCTGGATAGTCAATAAGCAAGAGTGCAAACCACTGGCATTTCAAATGAAACACAGACAAGATCAGAATGAACATACCAGTATCATTCACACTATTTCATAGCTATACACAAGTAACTTATCATCTCCTCTAATGTTCACAAGAGATTGGTCATGGATTGAATGGTTTGTCCAGATGCCCTTTCACACATGATTGCATATGCAGTTTCAAGGTCAGCACTGCTGGCAGCAACATCACTTGTGTCGAGTCAATCAAGCAAGTAGTCATGCAGCATCAAACTGGGAAGTTCAGGCTGCACATTCACAACAGTGATGGTGTGATGTTTGCATAAGAACGTGGACAAAATTGGAACAAGAGAGCACACCAGGAATGTGGGCCAGTGGTTATTGACTTGCTGTTAAGGGCGGCACTGATTCAGTCACTTTCTATTTCTCAACGTCTCAATCCATTTCAGCACAAGACTAGTCTGATGGCCTGTGTAAACAGGCTAGTCTGACAATTACAGGTAAAAGGAGTGAGTTATATGGAGCATAGACTATCATAATAGAAAATAGTAGGATGAATTTGCAATGGACACTCGGAAAGTTCATTGCTCAACCAGGCAGAGACAAGAAACTCTACTGAGATCACCCAATATGACAAACACAAAGCAAAAACTACAGCTATCTGGTGACACTATGGCACTCATGAGGACATGAAGGAGTGATAATAATTTATGTGTATCAGGATATATTATATATGTTGTAGCCTGCTCTATGCCATGAGGTTACTTTGAGGCCCAAAGCAACACATGCAGGATGGGGAACACATTCATCCATCTTCTGTTGTGTTTTTGGTTATGCAAGATCATTGTTACCCTTTTTAACTCTTACATCTACTTCAATACTATCTTTTCCCATGCCGTCATGTTGTCTTCATCATGATCCATTTGCTTATTGTGAGTTGATTTTGTTTGAGTTTTTTTTCATCAATCATTGGATGCCAGAATGCTATCTTCACATGTATGCTGGCCGTTTGAGGGAATCATGAGGGCATATACTCTTTCTTCAGAGTAGCTAGATGTTCCTTGTCGATTTTCATTCTGCTCAGATCTTGTATAGATTTCAAGCCAGGCAAGATGCTTTTCACTCTCTATCAGTCTATGAATGAAATAAATGTGAGTATCCATAAGTATGCCCTACACTTGCCCACCCACTTACCTCACAGAGAGTATACAAAGATGTCACAATCTTTCTCAATGCCACAGTTTCGCTTTGTGACTAGCACAAGATCCATCACTTTCTTCACCAACTCCTGGTTTCGTTTTTGTATCCCCTCAATGAATCCAACATGAGCAACTTGATTTCCTTTGCTTTCATCATCTATTTGTTCTGTTATCATTGAGCGATAATTGATCCATTTCAATACATCCAATTCCTTACAGGCAGGCCACATATTCATGTTGTCCCACCAGACCACTTTTTTTTTCCTGTAATGAATCCCATCTTGGGCACAATCCATCCCATCCATTCTCTGAGTTCCCAACGCTCTACTGTCGCAAGCACTAGATCACAATGCCCATTGCACAGAACAGACAGCCAGGTGTGTTTGATATCTTCTTGATCACATTCTTTTCTGTCCATTCTAGTGACATCACATATAACATCCAACTGAAATTTTTCATGTAATTCTTTTGAAGGTGATTGTTGCCAAGTTCTGTTTCTTCATCCGTTAAAACTGACTGATCTGCTGTTTCTATTTCTTGATCTGTTGAGTCACATAAGGTATGTGCAGCGATGGTTGTTGACTCTTCTTGAGGTTCTTGATGTCTCCTAGTTCCCAGTCGAATTCTTTGATCCAGTGTGCAAGATGACTTCGACGATGTTGTACTAATAATGACCAAAGCTATAATATGGCCTGAGCTTAGCAGTGTACTCTATCATTGTGCATATCACTTGCCTCGTTTATCACATTATCATCCAATTTCACCATATGAAACAATGGTATAGTAGGTCCATGGATGAACAAACACATCCTCTTTCTTTAAGGCCCTTTATCACATTGTTCGATAACCACTCTTGCCATCAACTCTACAGAGATTACCATCTTGGAAAAGTTAGTGTTGATGATGGTAGTGGCAGTGGATACTACATACATTTATCATCACATTCTCTAGATTGATCTTGTTATTCTTGTATAATAACTTCAGAATGTCCAGCAGTAAGAACTTGTTCAGTAGAGGCAGTGTGCATGCCCAATATGGTACCATGTCAAAGATGTAGCCTGTAGATAGCCTTAAAGACAGCATCTTCCATGAGACGAGATAAAGAGTGAGCTAACAGTGTCATCACTTGGTGTGCTATTTCTTGTGCTGTCACTAGTACTGATATGTCAGTCACAGTTGCCATGCATGCCTTAAAATCATGATGACTTACACTGACTTGGAGCCTGAGCCCAAGGATTGCTGATGCTGGCAGTCTGAGTTTGAACTGTCACTGGTACTAGAGTAGTGACAGTTTGTCTTAGTAGAAGAAAGCTGGCACAAGTGTACCCTACACTTACACACAGTCCGATTTTTTTCTTGATTTACCAAGCTACTAGTGTGTGCCCACTTCCACTCAGGACTATTCGACATCACTTTTGCCAAGATGTATAATAATACCCACATCCAATAGTATGAAGTCTTTGGGCGCCCCAGCCATAGACACGATTTTCTGTCACTCATGTATGTCCAGTCTGAAGAGAGTCCACATCATCCACTGTGACCATGTTGAGTCTTTCTATTATGACCTCTGAAGAACACTTGAATTTATGTTTCCAACCAGTCTGAATATGTCACCAGGGATTCACTGTCAATGCATACTTGAGACTGTATTTCAACATTGCTACTGAGAGGTCTTCTGTGGTGAACTCTCAATTGAAGTTGACATAAAGATGATTTTGATAGCGCTCTTTGACTTCTAATTTGTCAGAAAAACATATATACTGGCTGCAATCTCTGCAGGTAAGTACAATGGTGAACAACTTATATCAATATCAATGCTGTTCTACCTTAGCTCTTTGCTTCCCATGAATGGTTTGCTGCAACTGCTATTATTATTGCAAACAGCTGTAATCTATATTGTTCCAGAATCTTGTATGTATTTCATGATTTTATGGTGGCATGCATCTTATCATCAATCCAATTTGTTTGTCCCACATGTACGTCATTTCTGTACTTTCCATGCTTTGATTGTAACATTGTTAATTATGGTGTGCTGCATGTTACACCACAATGGCTGCTTGGCTCCCTTTACAAAATATAATGTATCATTATGGTTATATACAGTATCTTTTGAATGGTCCTAGTATGTATCTGGACAATTAAACAATGGACCGAGTGAATGCCCCCCACTGTAAAATACATGCTGAATGTCCACACAGCTATAATGAGTAATATACACAACTCATCACTTATAATCATCCCTTCATATCATTCCTATCACTCCCATCATTCACACATTGAACTCTACTCACATTAAGCTTGTGTTTACATGGTGGTGGGCATTTTACTTCTCCAACATCTTGCTATTGTTTACACTTACTTACCTTGCCTAGTGAACTACTCTTTCACATAGCCTCAAACTTGGACACAAGAGATGCATGCACGCTTCGCAGTGACCATTCACACATGAATGATGTTGTGACATATGGACGAAACCAGAAGGTTGTCTTCAGGTTACACTGTAGGACAGTGATCCTGATGACAAGATATGTAGTACAGCCATTTTTTTCCCTTTCCCAATTCCTGAATCTTATGTGTGCCATATGCCATCTCCTACAGCCATGTATCACGGGTTCCTCCATGTCAACCACCAATTGCCTATGGATCTACCATAGGTATCTCTACCAAGTGCAAAGGGTCAAAGCCTATCTGGCCTTTATTGCTTGCCAGCGACCCATGTTGACTGCATCGCACCAATCATGTACACTTAAACTATATATGCTTCTACCAGCCCTGGGAACAAATTGTACCATCTCGTACATTGTTTGACATTGTGAAGACTCTGTTGCTCTGCCTGGTAATTCCAGGATTACAGGTTATTTCCTTCAAAATGCCTCAGATGCATTTACATACGCAGGAGATGATTCAAGGGGCATTCAGACTTGTTACATCTCAGTTGGGCTCATGGAATTCACACATAGGGTGGCCTAGAGAATGGCACTAGTGCCATGGCTCGATAAAATATTTGTCACTGAATTGAATATGGCAGAATTCTGCACTATATTCGACTCTATATCAGACCCCCATATTCAATTCTGTATTTGACTCTATATTCAACCACTATATTATATTTGATTACAGATTCAACCACCATATTATCTTTGACTCTATTCAACCCCCATATTCAATTTTATATTCAATTCTATATTTGAGCCCCCATATCTGAGCCCTATATTTAACTCTATATTTGACTCTATTTGACTCTACATTTGACCCCTATATTCAACCCTATATTCAACTCTATGTTCAATCTCCATATTTGATGCTATTCAAGTCTGTATTCCATCTCTAAATTTGACCACACATACAACTTTATATTCAGCTATACATTTACTTCCATTGGTCCATGTATTTGTATTTAACTGTATATTCACACCTATAATTAGGAATTCGCTTGTCACTGTCAGTAAACATACATAATATAGAAATGAGCATAGTAAACAAAGACTGCTGTGTACTACACAAATTCGTGTAACATATTGGCTAATCTACATGCCAGTCCACAATCCCATCACCACAATTCCAGTAGTTCCATCATCGCATCAGTCACCTGCAGTGATAACTTCATTTTATCAATTATATTGCTTGCAGCACCCTTCTTGGCCAGTTGTTCTCTCCTTGCTTGTGTGTACATCCACCTGTTCATGAAGTGCGATTAACACCACCATTGACCTCTTGTAAAGGGTACCTATTTCGTGTTAGGTGAGCTTTGTTGAAAGCAGCACTGCATGCTAGTATACGTCTGTGATGGTTCTTGTGCAAGAGTCAGTAAACTGAGAATCATCCATGTGATGTAGCAATGAATCGATGGATAGCTGGTATTCATGGCAATAGCTGCCCTATGTCTGTGCCCACATCATTGCCTCCGACTGCATCTTCACTTGAGTCTCTATTTGCATCTGCATCAGGGTCCAACTCTCCTTCTGCATTGGCACTGAAGTCCACGTGTGCCTTTGCACCTAGAATCGAAGCTTCATACAGTAGCATCAACTGGTACATTGTCACATATGACTCCCAGATGTGACACTGTCCTAAGAAGTGTATACCATGTGCTTTGCACCTGATCTCTGGATCCTAATGTCAATCATTGGTATTTAGTACTGTATATAGCAGCATGCGGTGCTGGTCAGAGTACTAGTAAGACATCCTTTAAAATTCGCAGCTCTGTTGATTCAGTGAATAGGTTGTCAAAACAGGTCTTGATAGCTCAGTTCCATCTGATTAGCTTCAGCCTCAGTGTCAGGATTGACATAGACCATCTCTTGCTACCAGAATGCATGCCAATATACATACACAGCCCACAACCCATCTTAGTAGAGATATGTCACAAATCTGCCATGGTCCCAGCCTCTAAGTCATTCAGAGTCCCCAGAGACAGTTTAAACTCCAAAATAGTTTTTTCTATTTTTTCAATATCATCCATTCTCACAGACCTGGCACTAACATTGTTGGATAGAGCTCTTGAGTGATTCTCAGCATATTGTATGCCACACACAGTAGATGTTCTCTAACATGTGCTCACCTGATGAATATAGGGACATCTGGCTGAAGGTTACGTAAATCAACCAAATTTAAACACTGCTTTGAGTTACTTGTCACACATATTCAATGAAGCACTCGAGCGAACTATGGACATTCACCGTGTCACCATCTGTTCCCTTTCTCCACTGCTTCTCACGTTCCAATGCATCTATACAGACGTCAGCACACCTGGTAATAAGCAAAATTGTATGGACTTTGAATGTTGACATCTTGAGTCACTGAGGGAGAATACATTCTTATATCCTCCACTGTAATTTCTAAAGGCAAGCGATGGCATGGGTTGTCATCCTCATATCAGGACAAACTCCCGTTTGATAGCACTTCCTCTATTTTGTGAGTCAGTGCCATCAGCACCCCTGGCAGTATTACTTGGATTGTATTTATATTTGACCATCATGGGATGTCTGTGCATTTGCCCTTTCTTTTTAAGCACATGGTTGGCAAGAAAGGTATCTCAGTGAGACCACATCCACATCCTTGAATATGTCATGTCCATCATTGTATTATGGGTCATCTATGGTTGTGATGTATTACTCATTCCATACCACAGGATGTACATCATTACTCCTATTGACCTCCATAGCTATGGCTTGGAAAATGAGTTTGGTTATCCATTACATGCATATGATGCAGAAGGATTCTAAATCATTTGACAGAAGATGAACCCATGAGTATGTTCATGGACCTTCCTCTCACACACATACTGTTTCAGACAGAAGCCAACGATTTTGGCCAAGTAAGCAACAAGGTGAAATACTCGGTCCAATTGGACAGTCTTATCACACCTTTTGCACATAGATAGAATAAATCTCATCAACAAGAAACTATGGTCTCGTGATGGGCAACCACAACAACACATTCATTGCTATCATTGTCCTTAGGATAATTCTGGTCCTGCTGAGCCTGGTCTTTACTCTGATAGAGAGTATAGTGACTCTGCTAGTATTGCTAGCGATATCATCATGGAAGAGAATGTGGACTGGGATGGCATGGATGTTGATGGCTCACACTCAAATACTAAATCAATCACCTCTTCTCCATGGGATCTCATCACAAATATACAACACGATATCACATCAGGCTTGTGATGCTGCAAAGTTTCATGAAGTTCAACTTGGTCTTCTCATGACTTCACTAACTGGTACAACAGCAGCAGAATCTGCCACAAGAAAAATGCAAAGGAGAGCAAGTGTCTCACTTCATTTATCTCCCTTGCTCCAAAGTTTAAGGGCCAATGTGACTGATTTACGTCAGTGAATTACAGTGTCTTCTACATGATAGATCCGTTTGAGATAAACTCAGAGACGATGGCAATGCTGGAGCATGCATTAAACTGTGTGCACACAGGAAGTGCTAAGGTTCTGTCAAGGGAGTTGATGGATCATGCATGGCTTGGACTCTCAGTTGTAAAGGATAGACTACTTTGCATAGCAAGCATGTTCATTTGGGGAGGAGCTCTCGCATCAGGTCTAGTGACGATCTGATGGAAAAAACGGCCAGTATATCTGGTGATGAAAATGCCATTGACTGCATTACAGAGATCACCAGAATTAACATATGGAGCACCTCACTTTTTAATGAGTGTTATTGAACTCGTTTCAAGTTTGTTTTTGTCTTATTTGCTATGAGCATGCCCCTAGTGGGCCTCTCAGTGATGCATATTTTTAGACATCTCTGAAACATGCAGATCCTTAAGGAATCATGTAGTAGATGTGCAAACGAGCATTTAGCACTTACTGAGATGCATAACACGTGTATATGGATCCTTTATGAAGAGATGACATAGTATATGCTTGTACATCATTTAGCACATTTCTGAAAGAGGTGCTCAGAAATGTGCTACACATGGATCCTTAAGGGATGATATCATTATATTCTTTGTTGTTATGTAGCTCTCAATAATGCACATAAGTTAATTTTGTTGAGTTTGAATCTGTTTGACTGATTTAGTTATGCTATGAAAGAGCTATTTGGCCTCATTTGCCATCACTCTTGCTATGAAGTATAGCCAAGAGATGCCAGATGCTACTGAGCGAGTGGAGGTCTGTGCTGTTTATGCAGCAGAGATTGCAAGCATTGGTGAATGACATGTGCACACTTGTCAAAGAGGCTGTGTGTTACAGGAAATTTCTCCCACTAAGATGAAGGGGGGGATTGAATGCTGGAGCTGCATTGTCAAGAAAGAAGGCACTTCTGCTTTGGTTTAAGTCTCCATATCCATTGTCTCTTGATATGGAGGTTCTTCCATTATTGATTGAAGCTGTGGTCAAGCCTGTTCACAGACTCATGGAACTCAAGTCTCCTGAGCCAAAGTGTATCAGTCTTATAATATCATTGAGGAATGCCATACTACAAGATCTCACAGAAGACCATCTTTTATTCTCAAGGGACAATTTTTACATATTGCTTGTGCAGCCATTCAAGAAGTATCATCCTTTGTACAGTGGGAAGCAGATCATACTGGCCAGAACTTGATGGTATCCTCTGCCATTAATGGCTTTATGGGGGCATGTCGAAAACTCAAGGTTTGAAAAGGAATTTGTCAACAGAAGACCTACAAGCCACAACACTCTGGATGAAGCTGGATCTAATACTAAGAAGGTGATCAATAATCTGGGGACAAAAAGGTCAGATAGGGAATGGGAAGTTGAAGATGATTTTCTAGAAATAGAAGACAGAAGGGCACAAAAGGGAAAGTCATTATGGTAGTTGGGCATTTCAGCATACCATATGTCCAGTGTCCTATTTTTTTACCTACCTATTATTTGCCTTTTGAATATCTTTTTAAAATAATTTCTTACTACATTTCATTTTCTTTGCTCTGTTATTGTTACTATATTCTCGTTTTTTGTCTAAATCAGAGATGTGGATCACAATTATTTGGAGTCAGAGCATAAGACATAGGTTACTCTTTTGTCTATGTAAACATATATCTTAATAGTAACTCTTATATTGTTTAACTCTTTATTGCTCAGACTATATTATAAGATAGTTCAAATTCATACATATTATTATATTTTGCATATTTTCAAATCTCATGAAAATCACTATATTTGTATACATTTGAGGGCCTCAAAAAAATTTGTCAGTAGACTATTGTTAAACTAATACTTGAACATATTTTAAGCCCCATTGAAGATGTGTCAGCTTGTAGTATCTGAAAACTAAAGAGAGAAGACATATGAGAGTAGTTTATAGTAATTACCTGATGTTTTTTGTCTATTTCATCTACCTTCTTGGCTATTACTAAAAATTCTAAACTTGTATGATCTATGGGTAATGAGTGAATACCAGTCAACATTCTCAGATTACAGGCACTATACTGTCATGGTAAAGTCTCTCTCAAGTACTTTTAATGACTAGATAAAAGTAGATATATTAAAGTAAGCATTTATTTATATTCAGTATCTGAAGGAGATTTTGAGTCTGTAGTCCCATCCAGTTAGCTTCACAAAATATTTTATTATGAGTCCTACTTTGTTATTGATACTCATATATTATAATTCTGCACATTTTTAAGATTTCTGCATATTATATAATCTTGCACATTTTGAAGGGTTTATAAATGCACTAAACTTATATTGTGTAGCATAGTATATATCACTGTCTTGATTAGACTATTATGGAAGTTGTTAAATCAATAATAGGTCTTGAGTGCATTTTCAAGGTGTTATAAAATGTGCTGGATACTATTTCTTAGCTTGACATAACCACTGTGGCAGTATAGCCCTAACTAAATTACAAAAAGTGGGTAGTATAACTCTGCAAAATCAATAGGCAATGGCATGACTCAAATTGAAAAGTGACATACATTGTGATTTTGGTAGAATGGTCAATGAAATGACCAACCTACACAGCATCTCCAACATTCCATGATGGGAATGTGACAAAGCCACCCACAGTCACATCAACAGTTCTTGACAGTTCTGTGAGCTACATTTTGTCAAGGCTAAAAAAGTGACCTCATGAAAAATCAGTCACTGGGGTATATATATGATGTGGTGTTGACTGAGGGACATAATCCTATAAAAAAGATGAGGCATGACAGTTTATAAGGGATACAGTCACTTACAAAAGATCTCCAAGATGCAGGTGGATGGTTTCAGCATTAATATAGTTCAGATAGCCTGGCAGATGTTTATCCTTCTCTAGCACATTAGGGCTCAATTTCCAATGAAATAGGCAATTTGCAACAGCACATATTCTGAAAGGTCCTGGTGTACCCCCCATCTACATTTTTAGAAATATGCCCTGCCAATCTGTACTGTTCATTGTGAAGGCTTTCAAAGCACCAATTTCAGTCAATGGTGCTGAGCAGCTTCAAAGAAAGTTCTACCTGGGTGGTCTTCAATGGAGAACAAGGTAACATTGTCAAAGACAGAAAAAGCAAATACTCAAGTACACAGCATTGCAAGGTCCTCATCAAATGTACCCTGGTAGTGCCTACAGGGATATCAGGGTGATCTAAGAGACAAGATTATGCTTCTATCTCATGTCTCATCCTCACAAGCTCTTTTGATGTGTGTATATGCTATCTAATCTGATTTGACAAACTCATGTCTGAGAATGCAACATTGCAAATGTACATGCACTCAGTGATAACTTAACAAGACCACCTCCCACAGAGTGAGATGTTAAACCCCACTGCTTGTCTTACCCTGACTTTAGTGGTGACATCAGAGGCTATTCCTCTGAGATGAGTTATAGCAAGCTTCATGGGAGAAATAATATGTGACAAGTTTCACACTGATGGATATCCATGGTTGGGTTAGAAATGGCAAGATGTCAAGGGAAAAATGGCGGGGTGATGAATCTCCACTATGAAGGTAACCTGATTTGATGATGAGTCACATAGTAGGAAATGAGTCATGCTAGTGCATTAGAAGCTAAGTACCAATAAACATGTCAAAGGAAAGCATAGAGCAAAAATGCAAGCATCACTACCAAGAAGCTTTCAGACCAACCACCTTCACCCTATCATCATGCAACTCATATATCTTGAAAAACAAGCTAAAAGCCATCTCATGGCATTCTGCATGTTTTTCACTAAAGAATCATTGAAGGTCATTGGGGAAGGTCTTGACAGTATTGAACCCATACATGACCCAACAAAGCAAGCCACCTAGACAGTATTGAGTAAAGGACTATTTGGTTTCATGGGGCTGAATGACAATATTGCCATGCCAAATGGTGCCTCTGGAGAGGGAATAAGAATGGTAGACCCAGGAGGAAATTCAACAACAAGACCCAAGGAAAAGAACAAGGTGGATGCCTTTGGTGGAAGTGTAAGAGCTACATGCAAGAATTGTGCAAAGGCCATATGGAACATTTGTATTCACTCGAGGGCTGCAGTTGAAGGTTGCTGCAGGGATACACTATTTTTGAACACCCTGGTCAAGTCTAAGTGGTTATTAAACAAGTCTTTGAGGTTGTCTGCATATTGCTTGTATATCTTGGGAGCATAGAAGGCAAAACAGCCTGAAATAGTAAGAGGATGGTTAATGAGAGAATTTAAAACAGCACTCACTGCTCATGAAGCCTGTAGCATAAATAAAATTGATAACTTTTGAGAGTGTTAGAGTCCTTGAGGACCTTAGAAATGAATTCACCCCCTCCTTCCCCCTCTCATCTAGTCACCATTGCTCTTTTATCTTGTCACTAATGTCATTGTTTGACTCACAACCTCAATACCATACTGATGGAACCTATTTGTTTTATTTGTGGTGGGCTAGGGCTGTGTGTATCATGCTCAATACTATTTTTGACTCATCCCCTCCTCCCTCTGTTTCCTATCCACCATTTTCTTTTGATGCTATCAGATAGATAAATCAAATATTTCATGGTGTTGGAGCTATATATCATTACATAGCTTTAGTAATTTCTGCCTTTCTCTGAGTATATAAATTGTATTAGCTTGCTTATCATCTTAGATACATTTTATGACTCTCTCCTAATCCCATCACTCCTCACTCTGAATACCCTTTTGACAAAACTCCTCCAAATATTCAAAATATTAGAACATGACTAGCAAGGGGGGCAGCACATAAGCCCAACCTGATATCCTTATCCCAACCTCCAGAGCTCCAAAAGCTGGAGGTCAGCACAGTCCCAACAGCATTTATGATGATCAAGATGAACTTGTACTTCCATTGTATTGCCCATCTTTGTTCTGTAAGCTTCATTAGCTATCTTGAATAGTGCATATCATTTGCAGGCAAACCCTCTATTCTGGGCTGGAAAAGATAGTGGCAGTACTCACAGGTATGTAACTGTTTTGCATAAACCACTTGTTTACCAAAATTCTAATTCTGAACTTGGGGCATCATAATCTACAGAGTTTGGTTTGGGAGGGTGAAAAAACTTGGTGTAAGGGGTCTAGGGCGATTTGCTCCTCCTTGGAAGATCCCAGCTGTTCTTTAAAGTTATCAAGATTTATACTTTCTTCAGCAAAATCTGAGGTCACATGGATAGATGGTTATCCATAGTGTTGATAGGTTTAACAAACTCAAAATTGTTCAGATCTAACTGCATAGTTGGTGATAAGACTGGTTGGATCCAATGATATGCCCACTGGTTGGATATGGATGGCCAGATCACTTATGGAAGATTCCTACCTTTTTCTTCCAGGGCTTTGTATAACTTCTGTGTGCTAATTGTTCCCAATGGGTAAGTATTCTTCTCAAAAGTTTTCTGAACTTCATATCTGAATGCAGGTGAGGACTTGATAATGCTACATGATTCCAAAGGCAACAAAAGGGAAAGTTTCATATTAGTGAACTAGACTTGTAGTCTAGATATGTCTCCCTATTAACTCAAATGAACAATGTCTATCCACGTGTCATAATTAATATTATGTATTTAACATGGGTAATCACATGACATTATCTCATTACTAGTTAGCAATACTTTTTAGTTCTATAGTGCTGCAGCAATATATATGGCACTCAGCATTCCTTTGGCAAGGAATTCTAGTAGTTGTATAAAGTAATTTGATCCAATCAATGAAATAATATTGTACACATAATCTTGCTTATTTTATATATATATGTCTGCCACTTCTACATCTGATATGATTATATTGGTGCCACCTTTCATTCTCATGCCAACATGATATACCACCAATGAAGACAAGCATCATGAGGACAATGTTATCTCACTCAATTCTCCACTGTTTTCAATGCAGTTTTGATTTAATTAATGAGTTACACTATTCCAGTATGATATATGATATCAAACAATGTACTAATAATGGTCTGTGCAGTTTGATTGACTCCTGGGAAATCCTACTAACATGCTGTGGTCATGCACACTTACCAAGTGATGTATAAACTCTGCTATACATATCATGATATATACACATAGGGCACATAAAATACAAGCTCTACTATATCAATAGAGTGTGAACTCAAAGAATAAGTCTACTATAACCATTGCTTGACATTGTGTGGTGAATTGCTCCTATCTCTAGTGTTGAAAAGTCCAGTTTAGTTCAGTTATGGAAGGGTTCCTGATACTACTAGGAACCAAACTGGAACCATTCATAACTGTTTATGACTGGTTTTTTGGAAACCAGTCATCATATGTGCATAACCAATTATCATTATAATGAGATCATATGTAGTATACACTTCTAGCTCCTAGTAGATCTACTTTTTAGACAAATCGACCAATAAATCATCAAGATCAGAGCATTTTAAAATGGTATGTCATATTCATACCTCATAAATCTGATCTGTGCAAACACTAACACTGAGATTGTTGATGTGGGAATCATGCTTAGGGATATATTGTAGTAAAAGCTATCTACTGATTCAATTCTTAGAGAGATCAACTGAGATTTAATCAAGATTGGACTGATTTTAGGTTGGATGTCAGATCTAGGGGAAAAGGGGGCAACTGAAAATTGAACATAGAAAATCAGGGAAAATCTCTATGTTCCTGAGAATATTTGTAGATGTGGGTATTATAGGGACAAATAGGGCCTCCAATTCAATTTGGTTATGATCAGTTATGACCAGTTATGATCATTTATGTGTATTTCTAGTTTCTATATAACCAGTTATGGAGCTGTTATGCAACTGGACTCTTGAACACTATTTAAAATAACTTGATTCCTTTACTAGAGAGTAACTATAACTTTAAAATATCTAGTATAGACCTTAATGCCAAGCTATGCATTTCTTATTATTCTATTTTGGGTGGTATATATATAGACTGATGAGCCTAATCTTGATTACTTAGCATCTGGTACACCCTATAGACCCAGACCTAGCTTATTATATAATCCCTCTACTCCCATCTACTCTCCACCACCCCCAGAAGCCTCAATTGACTGGGCACCTGTCTTTGACCATCCTAGAGTACTCTACAAGAATGGATCACCCACTCTAACTGCACCTGATCCGTATAAGCTTCTCAGTGAGGTACTCATCAACCAGGAGGTCATTGATATTATTAGAGAAGGGATTAGACTTGGTATTGAGCAAGAGCAGAAGAGGAACAGAAGGATTCAGATCCAGGAGAGAGTTAATCAGGCAAGAGCCAGAGATACCAGAGTCCAGGCACACTTGGCTATTAGAGAGAGAACTCCCACTCCCCATCCCATTATTGGTAGGATCAACAGCATCCTAAATAGTGTTTTAAAGTCCAGTCTAGGACTGTTCAAAAGACTGGCAACTGGACTGGACTGCAACTGGTCACAACTGGACTGCAGTTGCTGGTTGCCCCAATTGCCAACCAGTTGTAGTTACAGTTGCAGCTGGTCCAGCAACTGGTGCACAGCCACCCCTATCCATAGTACCATCTGAGGTAATATTTGGTGAATTTTCCTGATTTTTCTGACATTATTTGAGCCATATATCACTCAAAATCCACTTTTCTATGTCAAAAATTCATATGTCATACAGAAAATATTTATATCTCAGTTAATTTGGGGTTACCCCCACTCATACTATAGAGATAAAATGTAGTTATCACTGTACAGAATAATGCATCTCACTACTAGAAAGCATGATACTCACTGTGTGATTTTATGTAAGTGAATCTGGGTAGATATGTAGTCATATACCCCCTGAAATGATATCTGACCCGGAAATGCTCATAACTGTTGATGCTGTGGTTGGATTTTAATGATATAAAAAAGTAACCTGTAGCTAGGAGTATGTAGAACAATGTTTAGTATTCGTGCAAACCATGGTTCCCATGTGTTCAGGGGTTATGGACTGGTCCATGCAGCAACTGGTCACAACTGGTTGCAACCGCTAAAAAGACCATTTAGGACTGGTCCTA
This sequence comes from Tylopilus cf. pernanus, assembly GCA_038090575.1. Classification (NCBI taxonomy): domain Eukaryota; kingdom Fungi; phylum Basidiomycota; class Agaricomycetes; order Boletales; family Boletaceae; genus Tylopilus; species Tylopilus cf. pernanus. The sequence continues at coordinate 5,336 of JBBPMZ010000032.1, read as the reverse complement.
ATCAGTCCAGTTGCAGTCCCAGGCCTTCAGGAGACTCTTAGGACTGGTCCTGGTCCAGTTGCCTGGTCAGAAGGCCAAAAAACCAGACCAGACTAGACTTTTAAACACTAATCCCAAAGCATTGATTTAAAGGTCCTACTTCTTCTTCTTATCTTTATCACAAGATTAGCTCTATTAGACCTAGGAGCTCACTTAGAAAGCCTGCATTTCACAGTAGCAATTGTTTACGATTCTAGGATAGCAGTACTTGCCCCCAAACCTAGAAGGCCCTACCCATCAGATATTCCTTTCACTTCAATTACCCTAATATCCCTCTAGTTGAATCAGATAGTGAAGACACACTCTAGAACTTTATATGATCCACATCCTCACCTTCCTAGTTGTCTTCCTTACTCTAGTCACCTTTGCTTTCATATTTTTTGTACTATTCATTGGTTTCACACTCCTTTAATCAACTCAGAAAAGAAGAGATTGCAACAGGATTTGTAGTACCCACTTCTCTAAACAACCAGAGCCTTGATTATGATTTACCCAAGCATATAAACCCTTGGAATCAGCTAGAACAAGATCCAAATCAAGAAGAAAACACTTTTGACTTTTCCTCTTCCTTTGACTCCAGATCTACCACTTTCCACCCTGCTTCCTTCAGGTAGACAAGTTCTTCAAACCTGTCCATGATGTCTGCAGCTCTCTTCATATGGTGGGTAAGTTGGCCCAACTTGCAGGACTGGGACTCAAAGATTTTGATGATCTGCCTTATAAGGCAGCCACCACCTCTGAGTCCCCTCTGCTCAACCCTGTGCTGCTCTATTTCCTACTCATCTGCACCTCCACAATCTCCATCAATTTGGGCCTGGCCTTCTTCCTCTTTAGTCCCACATTGTCCTCTGTCCTCTTCCTCTACTTCTTCTCTGTCTCCTCCCTAGGCTACTTGCACTTCTGCTTGTCCTGCTGACAAGCAGCACATGCCCTTCCCTTCTTCTCTTCTTCCCTTCTTTAGACTTGCACTCCACTCCTGCTGTAATGCATTGAGTACACAGCTCCCATGCTTTGACCTTTGGCCTCAGCTTGGGCCTTAGAGTGCTTTGCTCTGCTTGGACCTCCTTGGTCTAGCAATTCCGTCAGCTCCACAGTGAGTGATTGAACTTATTACTTACCCATTTCTTGGCCACCTCCTTGGCCTCCTTCAACTGCCTCTCCTCCATGGCCTTCCTTGCCTCCTCTACCCTTCAAACTCTCTCCTCCTCTGCCTTTCTCTGCTCCTCCACTTCCCTCTGCATCTTCACTTGATGCCACCACCTCTCCACCACTAGTGTTTAAAAGTCTGGTCTGGTCTGGTTTTTTGATCCCCCTGACCATGCAACTAGACCAAAACTGGTCCTAGCAAGGTCTAGATGAGTCCTGGACTGCAACTGGACCAATGAGAACTGGTCCTGATCAGTTTTTTAGCAGTTATGCATGGCAACCAGTTACAACCAGTTGCCTGAAAGACTGACCCATAACCCTTGAGGAAGTGAGGATCATGCTTCCCATGAGTGAGATCAATTATTCTATGGACTTCTAGCTACAAATCACACCTATACAACATAAAGATTGGATCACAGGATCAGTAGACTTGACCTATTTTTGGATTGATGTTGATTTAGGGGATATGCTAACCCAGATTCACTTATAACAATTCACCATGTGTATTGCATGCTTCCTGCTAGTGAGATCAGTTATTCTATACACTTCTGGCTACATATTCCATAGTGGGAGACATGGGGATCTATTCCTGATAAGATATAAGTATTTGTGGGTCACTTGTCATTTTTGGTTGATTTTAAGTGGTATACTGAGCCAGATTCACTTACAGTGACTCCAAAAACTGTTGCAATAACTGATCACAAACTGGTGCGTGAAGCGCACTGCAAACACATGTAGGAATTGTCCTTAGGCCTAGTGAGATAAAAGATAGTAATCACCCTTGGCTACCAAATTGCCCCCTGGGTCATGTGATTTGGTTCACAGGATCCCAAGATATGAATATTTTAAATCAAAGACCTCATTGCAACGCTTTTTGTACTTTCAATAAAGTATAGGGTATTTGGATATTTTAGTACTTGGTATAGCCTCCTTTGGCCTTAAGCACTGCCTGAATCCTTCTAGGCATACTTTCAATCAACTTCTGAACCTCCTCCACTGGTATTTTCTCCCACTCTTCCTCCACTCTCTGCCACAACTCCCCTATTCCTTTAGGGGGCTGTTCATACTCCCCAAGCTTCCTTTTGAGATGACCCCAGAGATGTTCAAGGCAGTTGATGTCAGGAGATTGTGCAGGCCAGTCCATAGTCCTGAATTCCTGCTCATCTAGCCACTCCCTGACCTTCCTAGAGGTATGCTTGGGGTCATTGTCCTGCTGAAAGATGACACTAGGAGGATCAAGACCATAATGAGCCATGGTATTCATGAGCTCATCCTTCAAAATCTGAAGGTAGAGGTCAGTATCCATCCTACCATCAATCTTAGCAGCAAATCCAACTCCTTTCCAAGTCATACACCCCCACATCATCAAGGCACCTCCTCCAAACTTCACAGTTCCCTGGACTAGCCTATCATTAAGCCCCTCATCTGGCTTTTTCCACACCCATTTGCGCTGATCTGACCCTAGGCGATTAATTTTGGTCTCATCAGACCATATTACCTGCTTCCAGTCCTCTATAGTTCAATCCTTATGAGCATAGGCACAGTCCAAGCGAGCCTTGCGATGTCTAGCAAGAAGACAAGGACATTTCTTTTTGACTACAGCCTTCATACCAGTTTTTTTCAAGTGGTGACGGACAGTATTGGGATAGAGAGGTTGATTGATGATATTGGAGAGGGTTTTGGTGATTTGAACGGCATTCTCTGCCTTACAAGAGGAGATGAGATGGAGAGCATGATGAACATTAGCAGGGGAAAGCTTGGATGGCCGACCACCAATAGACTTCTCCAGGTCAGGATGCTCCTGGGACCTAAGCCTACATATAGTAGAGTAGTGAAAGCCCAAGGAGGAAGAGATTGAGTGAGCAGAATGGCCTGCAAGCTGAGCAAGAATGGAAGCCTTTTGATCAGCAAAGAGAGATCTCATGATGATGGTGGTATGAAACAAAGAGGCGTGTGAACTTTTTTAAACTCAGACATCATGCTTTAATGTATATCTTTATTTGTAGCCCCAAACAAACCCAAATATTGACTCATAATCACATAATTCTATATTTCAATTTGAAAGTACAAAAAAGTGTTACAATGAGGTCTTTGATTTAAATTATTCATATCTTGGGGCCCTGTGAACCAAATCACATGACCCAGGGGGCATTACGGTAGCCGAGGGTGAGTACTATCTTTTATCCCACTAGGCCTAAGGACAATTCCTACATGTGTTTGCGGTGCACTTCACGCACTGGTTTGCGATCAGTTATTGCAACAGTTTTTGGAGTCACTGTATATCAATTCATCAAGTGACTTTCATGATTTCTATATAAGAAATGAAGTGTTCTACATACTCATGGCTACATCTAATCTCTATAATGTGTAATGTAAAAATTAATTTGGGATGAGAAATGAGCATTTCCAGGTTGGATGTCACTTTTTTACATTAAAACATTGATTTTGAGTGATATATGAGCCAAATAAATTCCAAAAAATATGGAAAAATCATCAAATCTTCCCCTGAATGGCAGTATAGATAGGGGGTGGCTGTGAGCCAGTTGCAACCAGTTGCCTGACTTCTCCCAAAACCAAGCAACTACAACTAGACTGGTAAAGACTGGTTGTGTGCAACTGACATCAGTTCAGTTTTGATCAGTTGCAGTCCAGTCCAGTTGCCAGTTGTGCTACCAGTCTGCAACTGGACTTTGAAACACTATCCACCACCTTTGCTGCAAATAGCTTGTCACTATTGTCATTGCCCTCCTTAAGGTGTTCGTTAGACTAGTTTTTGATGTCAACAAAGTTAAACATTTTAAAGAAGAAAGAGAAGTTAATGGACTTAAGGAGCACCCACCCAGACTTATATATGGTTCCACATTGGAGTCCCAAACTAACTCTGTATGACCACACTATTGTTGCTGATTCCCACTTTGATAAGTATTGTTTTCTTTTATGGCCTTCATGGGTTCAGGCCTAAGAGGGGGATACTGTTATATCCTGGACTTCCATCTCTGATCATCTCTGCCCATCTTCATCTTGTTTCTCTTAGATCTTACTCCACACCATCTTGGATTTACAACTCTGGTTACCACTCCTTTTTAGAATTAGTCTTATTCTTATACAATATCTGTGTCTCACTTATGAGCACAGCTCTAGCTATGTTCCTGTCCTGTTTTCACTCTGGTTATGTTTCTCCTGAATTCTCATCTTACTCATTACTTACAAATTCACACTGCTCTGTTTACTGATCTGTACTTTGACTCTTATATATAAATTCCCATACTTCACCTTTTGTATTTCCTTAGTCTGAATATTAGTTTATTCTCTCAATCAACTCCTGATCAACTCCAACCTCCAATCTCTGAGACCTTGACCATTTATTCTTACACTCTTACTCATACTTGACTTCACCATTAGGTGTTAAGTTCAACTCTGTACTCTGTACTCTGCAAATACCAAGGCAAGACTTACAATAAGGGTGCAACACATACGTTGAAGCCGATGCCTGTCCAACCCCAAGTAACTCTGAGTCTCAGAGTTACTTCCCCTTGAAATACCAGCACTAACAATCTGACAATAAAATAGCCATAACTTCTTATTGTGTGAACCAAATTACATAAAAATTAGGGGGATTGGAAGCTATTAGTCAGCCCCTATTTTAGGACCAGTTGTAACCAGTCCAAACTAGTCTTTTTTTGGAGTTAAAATAAAATAAAATAAAACCAATTTTTAGCTGTCCAGTTGCAGTCCTTGGAATTTCTGAGATAAAAAAAAACAAGTTCATTCTGGTTGCCTTATTTGGAGTGTGGAAAAACAGACTGGACAAGACTTTAAAACACTATATGTATACATCAAACTTGTTCCTTTTGCATATTTCTTCCTTTGACTTTGCATATTTTAGATTTATGGTTCTCAATCTTATTTCAAGCATAGCTTTACCTATAGATTACTTCTTGAAACCTTCATTCTTTTCACTCCTTAGTCATTTGCTACCACCTTGGGCAGTGGCTGAGATGAGTACATACTAATCATTGTACTTCTGTTATCTTTCTTTCCTATTCATATACTAGTTAGTGGGCATATTCCGTTTTTCACTGAGGTAAATACATAAGTCATTTGCTATCACCTTGGACAGTGGCTGAGTGGGCACATTCTACCCTTTACTT
>JBBPMZ010000031.1:0-40548 GCA_038090575.1 Tylopilus cf. pernanus | reverse complement strand
ACCACTGAGGTGAGTTACTTACTATTAGCTAGAGCTACCTAGAGTACTAACACTACTGTAGTACTTATTATTCAATAGGTAAGCTCAGCTGGTTTCCCAACCACTGAGTACTTATTATTCAATACTCACATACTTCCCCTCATTGCAGCGCAAATAATATAATGTACTTTTATAATTGTAGGAGTTAGAAGGCATCGAAGACGTCAGTCCGCAGACACGCTGAGGGTGGTGTCTGGGATAATAGTCTTACTCAAGCTGGTTCCTTGCATCTTCACATTCTCTTCATACAATGCGGACGCCTGAAAATGACATGGACAGTACTTTGGAAATTTGGATATGGTGAATATGGGTTCTTCCCAAGTAAGTAGTATCACAGGAAGGATTACATGTCATTTTGATGTATTAGTTTAGATTTGACGTTCCATATAATTGCTTGGTTAAGCTACGTCCCGAAGGATATCAAATTTTCACTGATGTCTTTGAAACATTCGACAAGGTAATATCACATATTAAATTGTCAAATCAAGATTTGCTAATCAGCCTTTTTACAGGATCAAGATGGTGGATTGAAATTGTGGAACTCGATGAGCTGTACAACACATCTGGAAACCCTTGCATGAGCTAAAAGTTTTCAGGTGCCACATCTGTGGATGATAGAGATGTTGTTACTCTTCAAGGACGGTTGGCACAAATTTTCAAGTATGCTGGCTGGCAACATGACCTTTTCAGTACGACTGTGTTATTTGATCACAAAACAATATCTTGAGTACCCCGATGACCAACTCACAAGCTCCTCCTCCTTACTATGCGACTGCGCAAGGCTGACCGCTGGAAGAGCAAGGTCATCCATAATGTGTTCTTGTGTCATGTCTGCAGTACTACAGGATCTGGGATGACTATTGCTACGCGCTGTTATTAAAAACTATTCACTGGCAGAGAAGCATGTAGGCCATGTTACAAGCAAGATGCTAAGTATTGTCAATACTGTGGATATCGATGGTTCATAAAAGTACCTTGTAGTGGGTATGAGTGTCCTCAATACTTGTTGCATGGTGGACAATCCATTGTATTATTTGCAGTTACAGGCATTTGGTTCAAAACACGCAGCTGAAACTTTGTAGTCTTCAAAAAAGAACACCACCAGCCAGCCAGCTTCAAGCCACCTTTACTGGCGCCAAACGAAATGGTTCCAGTAACATTTTTCCTACTGTCAACTGGTCAGTTTGTGTATACAAGCTTGCAAGATATAGCTTTGACTTCTGTCCGCAACAGAGCCATCCGCAATGTTTCATGTCCTGGTCTTGTGCCCTCCAATGGTGTATGGATGTTCAGTGACATGCTTGATGGGCTGCATATTACACTTTTTTGGGTGAGTTTTTCATTTCACTTCTTTTTTCTCATGTTCATTCGCATATTTATTCCAGTCCCAGTGACCGATGTGCTCACCACAAACTAGGCTCCAATCCTTTGCACCTGTCATATCCCCCATCCTTCACAACATTTTTCATACCATCCCATACCATCAACTGGTCTGTTCGTGCCTACAAGTTTGCAAGATGTGGCTCTGGTTCCTCATACACAGTAAATTGACTCGCAATGTTTCGTGTCCCGTGCTGTACTCCAGTCCCCAATAATGTAATATACTACTAGTACGATTTTGTCTTACTTCCTCACATGCACTGTGACTCATGCATTTCGGAGTTATTCCAGTCATGGTGACGAACATGCTCGCTACTATGGACTGAGCCTAATCAGGTGTGGGCGCAGGTGGTGGGATGGAGGCAAAGGTGGAGGCAAGTAAGTGCAGGTGTCTGTACCTGGCATGTTCTTGCCTACTATACTAGTAGCTCCGACTCAGAGACCTGTGGAACTTTGTAGAAATTTACATTTGTGGTAAAACTGCTACCAGCAGAAACTGGTATAATTCACCTTAAGCCCCATCCAGGCCAACCCAAAATCAAGGCATAGATCTGAGCTTTGTTTAAGAGCTACTGTCTTATTAGGCTTAGTCTACTTAGTAGCCTTTATCAGTTTTTTTATTTGAGTTAAGTAGGGCTAAGACATTTAAGATCTTATTAAACAAATTGGGGTTTTCCTGATGACTGGTGTGGAGTGGAATCTAAGAGGAACGATGTGAAGATGTGTGGAGATGATCAGAGATGGAAGTCCGGGATATGACAGCATGTTAGTATACACTGTATGGTAACCCGGATCTGATTATATCGGCTCCAATAGTAAGATCTATGCTTCCCATCAGTGAGATGAATTGTTCTACACACCATTGGCTACATCTAATCTCTAGTGTGAATATGATGCTATGTACCACCAGTTCACCCACAATGCTATACTCATCCCAGAGGCAGCCCAGTCCATACAACCCAGAAAATTAAGTGATTATGGACTCCGTGTATTCACAGGTACAATACAGTGCACATTCGTCAAGATTTTTCTGATTAGAAAGACATCTGTTCCAAAGTTCAAACGAGCATAAAATCAGTTAATACCGAAGGGAATTTGAAGAGATTCACTTACTTTGAACACAATCCATGTACAATGCATGCAAGGAGGACTTGTTCCTCGTAATCAGCGATATATGGACCAAGGCCATAGATAACACAGTAGTAGTGGCTGTCCCCAAATTGCACAACATCTGGAGTCCTCATAAATCGCTTTAGTGACTGCAAGACAAATGATAACGATGAATGGAACAATTGTCGACAAAATTGACAAAATTCTTTGGTTTTCACATGTACTTTTGTGGCTATAACATATAAGTAACAACAATCCTAGTACAAATGAGTAAAAAGAAGACATATTTTTTGGCATTGCTAAAAAACCAATAAGGACTAAAGCATTCCTGTGTGCACATCAGACATTGTTGCAGACGTTACCGATTGACAGATAAAGCGGATAGAAGTCATTCTGTTCTGTGGCCACAGAAACTGTTGTCTTGTTGCTACCGAGGATGACTGGCACAAAGACGGATCCATGCATTGCAGGATCCTGTGCAACTTTGTCCTGTTCCGAATGAGTAGTGATCAACATGAAACGACATTCACATACTGCCTGATTCCATGCCCAGTCACCAGACATGAAGTCACACCATTGGTGCTCATCGGTAGCCGATATGAACTCCCAATAAGGACAAAAATCCATTTCACTGGCAAAATCAGGGTTGCCTAAGATGTTCTGGATGACTTGACATGGATTATGAAAATAAACATCATACTGGTTGTCCATCCAAGGGGGTGCACCATCAGCTGGGCGATCACTGGAGTAGTGCACCACAAAGCAATCCCATTTCACATCACCAATTCCAATGTTATCAATGATACAATAAATGTCTTGATGGTCAGGCATGCAATTGCTGCCTGGACGAGAAAATGGAGGTCAACCATTTGCATCAATTAATGATGCTGACCAGATATCAAGTAGCATATCGATTTGTGCGCCCGGCATTTGGGATTGGGTATAGAGGAAGTCTGCTAGCTTGAACTCCATACGATTTTTGAAAGGTGACCAGTTGTCATTGGCTTGGTTTTGAAGGGGAGCAGAAAAGGCACCTTCAGGCAATAATGACCTTGTGCATCACAAGGACAACCTAAATCAAGCAATGCACATCAGACAGATAGTAGCTTATAGCCAGTTAATATTTGTCGTTCAATAGTGTGTGGTAGTTTCAGTAAAGACTTGCCCCAGGACCAAAAAAGTCGGTTTTGACATGGGGCTCAGGTGACTCAGATGACCTGGGACATGGAGGAAACTCATTGACGCCATGCATCTCATTTTCTTCATCAGAAATCTCCTCGGGTTGTTGACCACCGGTTTGGCTCTGACTTGGGGTGTGCAGAGTGTGCACAGGTGTTGGATGCTTGGCATTGAGGTATTGCGTTAGCCCTGACTTGTTCTTAAACCAAAGGCGACACTTGAGGCATGGATATGACAATGAGGTTGCTTGGAAGGGAATGAGATCGGCATGAAAGACCTTGCAGTGCCGGCAAAGTTAGTCTGCCCATTTGGTAATTGGATAAGAATTAGCGTCGCTATTTATCAGGGGAAAAGGACAAAGTTGAGTGTTTACATCTCAAACTGACACCATTCCTTTCTTTCACTACTCATCAGACTTTGCACAGTAATGGAAAATTCTAATACGGCCAAGCCGACCTCACCTTGTAGATCATGCCCATCCAACTCGTCCAAGTGTCTCAGAATACCTGACCTCCCTGCCAAAAAAAGGACATCCGCAGAGAAGCATGCAGACAAACAAAGTGCCACTAAGAAACAAGCCATAAAGGTTGCAAAGGAAAGGGCCACAATTGAATACATGGGTAGGCTCAAACAGCAAATGGAGACTCACCAAGCTGCCACCACTGTTGCAGTGAAACCTGTATGCCCACCTGCGAAAACTGTTAAAGGACAGAAAACTGGGAATGCAAAGGCCAAACTACTCGAAGGTAAGCTCCTCCAAAAGTAATATGAAATGAAATGATTAAACTTGCCAAATTTCAAGCAGCCTCACAGGTCAATGAAGATGAGAAAATGGTGGCCAGCAGACTTGACATTAGGGCAGCCAAGCGACAGGGTGGCCACAGTGTTCCTCCATCTACAGGCAATGGTGAGTACTCAAGACCATCACAACATGATTGGAACTGATCAAATGGTGCTACCATTCCAAGAAATCTGAGTGTAACAACCAAGTTGAATGCGGTGGCAGGTCTTCGGACAGTATGGCTGAAGGGCAGAAGGAAACCAAGCCAAGTCGAAAGGTGACCCTGCGTGTGGCCATTTTGGCTGCTTGGGCTAAGCACCAGAAGGAAGTTGGTCCATCCCAACTAACAGGTGGTGTGAACCGTGACAAACCTACAATTAGATGTGGCAAATTCTTTCGCTTGTTCACTCACCATATTATTACTAACAGAAGCGACTTTGTTTTTTCTTGGCCTTGATCCACCTAGCTCAAGCAAGAAAGTGCTGGCTGGTAGGGTCAAAGATTGGAGGACTCCAGTGGTTGACAAATTCACTGCCACTGGTACTGACCCCTTGATCACAGATCCAAAGCCATTGTTATCTGCTGGCAAGACATCGTTTGTGACCAGCAACACAAATACATGGATGTTCAGCAGCATGACAAGACCCCTGCCCACGGAAAGCACTGCCACCTTGGTAACTCAGGCTGTTCCAAGAACGTTGTCGACGATGAGCCTTTGCTAGTAGATGAGGTAAAATGCAGAGGTCCTGTACCTGGAGACATAGATAACTCTGATTTGGTGGGTGGATTTGGTGACGATGATGTGGACAATGAAATAGAGAGAACAGCTGCCTTGTTCAATGAAAAACAATTGGTATATTGACCCATTCAATTGAAGGCCAGATTACTTACTCAGTAATACAGAGCACCAGTGTCTGAATTGAACCCAACTTCGAGGACAATAATGTAGTGTTGTGTGATCAGGATGAGTCCCTCTCCAATCTTGGCCTGGAGAGTTGGGTCAATGATTATCGTGAATCTCTCAAGAGGAAGAGACTGGGATACAAGGATGCCTCATCTGAGGAGGAAGAGTGTGATGAGGGGGTTGCCGTGAGGGGTACCCATGATACCAACAATGGCATTGATGTGGAGATGGAACCTGAGGAAGAGTCACAGATTGTGCAACAGAGCACACTGCATTTAACTACACAGGTGAGTCTACATTACACTTACTATGACATTCACATGTTGTCAATGTCATATTACTTCCGATCAGATGGCGATAATGGCCACCAACAAAGAGACATTTAAAAAAGTCAAGAGTGAACCAGCGGCATTACCCAGTACCAGCGAATTCGATCAGATGAGCTTCATGCACTGGCAAGTGCCATATGGCCTTATTTTCAGTGATACGGTCGACCCACTCTGATTCAAGCAGGATCCATGGCAAGATGGATGGAGACTGAAAATCATTCCTACTCTCTGTCTCTAGGCGTTGGCCCAAGATAACATATGGTCGACACTCAAAAATTGAATTACAAGTATTTTATTACTGACCATACCTGAGGTCTTTCCAGAGTTGAATACCTATGCTTGTCGACTCACTGTGGCCAAAAAATGTGTTCAAGCGGTATGTATTGAGTTTTTTTTATCATCGCAGCTGAAACTTTTTGATAGGCCTACCAATACCTTTGTCAATAGTGCTCTGTATTACCGAGTAAGTAATCTGGCCTTTCGAATGGGTCAATATACCAATTGTTTTTCATTGAACAAGGCAGCTGTTCTCTTCATTTCATCGTCCACGTCATCGTCACCAAATCCATGAGCTTCTTGACATATTCAGCTCCGGGAAATGTGGCACAAGATGTTGAGGAACTTTTGTATGAAAACAGTTTTCTCTATGATGACCTTGACCATGAGGATCCAGAGAAGGCGTTCTATGCTGACTTTATCATCTTCTTACTTGCGACAGTATATCTCCCTGCCATCAAAGGACATGTGTACATTAAGGCCTTTGAGACACTTATACTCAAATTTAGTGGTATTAAGGGAATTTTAGGTCTCATCTGCACAGGGGTAATGTTTTTTTGTTTCTCAACTTGTGTTCAATGATTGGTGCTAATTTAAAACCTCATAGATCCGACGTGCCTTGTATCTCATCAAATCTGTTGGATTGCAGGGTGTCATTGCTAAATCGGTGACAGCTAATGCTCATGCATTGTTCAGTAAACAGTCTGGAAAAGCCACAATGCACAAGAACTCTTTTTCCAACTTAAATTGGGGTGAAGCTACACATGGATATACTTGTGCTGCAGGTAGTCATACTACTGCTCAGCTTGCTAACATTCTGAAGAAAGCACGAAGCACTGCCCATGCATCGTCCTAGCAAACTGCTGGTGGTGAGGATACTGTTGTTCAAGGATCTGATGAATTTGATCGAATTTGTAAGTAGCATTGTGGATTTGCTGAGTGTGCTGATGTGTTTCATTTAAAATCTTCTTTGCTGGTTTCACCACCACAATTCTGCATTGCAAGTCTGCCACCGCTACTGTTGTTGTTGCTGTTTCCACACTGTTGCCATTGAGTTGATGTTGTCCTCATATACCTGTATACCCATGGTTCTATGTTTTGTCATTCTTTTTATGGACACTTGAAAATTTCTTATTGCCAGTTGGGGCTCTGATTACCCTGATTATTGTATACCCCTTTTTACACTACTAATATGGTTTAATTTACTTTAATTCAGCTCTGAGTTGTTATTGGATTCTATTTTTGAAATGCAAATCATGTTTTGGTTTCTTTGGAAGTTGGGTAAGTGGTAAAGTAGTGGAAAGTCCAAAGCCAGTAAGGAAAATGAGTATGAAAGGTCTAAAGTAGATGAATGGTGAAGCCAGAAAGCTGTAAAGTCAATAGGTGGAAAAGTGTCAAAGCACTTGTAAAGTGACTTGAAAGATGGCAGATCTACTTTAAAAGCATGGATTTACTTTACATGCACAGCTGTGAAAGCACACATAAAGTGGCTGTAAAGTGACTGTAAAGTGACTGTAAAATTTGCTGATGTGAATGACAGTGATAGACCCTCAATGACATGAGTCGAAAGATATTTGTTTAGTCATGCAATGCATCTTTCAAGTTGACTGATGCCTTGGGACAGCTCCAAACCTGGTGGATGTCATTGCTGCCCATCGGTGATGTAACTGTCCTACACAACTCCCAAGTGGTGCTCAGTTGAGTACCATCCATTCTTGGCATGTGTCCAGACCCTCTATACCACTGCCACCTGCTGTCGTACCTTAGCCATCTGATCCTGAGCAATCAACCTCTGCCGTCCAAGCTGCAGTGGAAGGAGCAGAACTATGGCAAATTCAGTTTTATCATTTTGTAGTGCGCAACATACTTGAACAAGCAAAACAGTTCTCACACTGTGATGCGGCGTCTGTCAATGCATTTCCCATCCATGCCAAGTTCAACACTTCAGCCATTGACTACATGAAAGAAGCCATCCAGGAAAGGCGATCTCATGGGCTGACGATCATAGAGGGTAAGATCTGGATCATGTGCACAAGACATACTAAATGTGTTTGTCTCAGGCTGGTGGCCTTATCATACATCCGGTATCACTCAACTGGTAACCTTTTTCTCCCATGTTTGTAGATCTCAACTAACACCAAATGTAGCTGTGGGAAGATCTGGGCAACTGGTGGTCAGTGTTAAGAAAAAGGGCTCATACGCACGTCAGTCAATGGTACAAATGGGATCCGGACAATCATAAGGAGAAGAATGCAAAGATTGCCACTGCTCTGTTGGATCAGCGTGTTCCTCAGGAATGGCATTGATAAAGAGATGAGATGGATTTAATGACACCACACACCATCTGTCTGACTCTTTTTAGGGACATACCAACAACTTGGCTCACTCCACACTCTCCAGTTTGGTGGTCGATTTCTTTTACACAGGCCCTACATCTGTTGGGAAACTTTTCCCAGAAGTCTTTGATCATGAAGTCCCAAGGGTTGCTGTTGCCATAGCTGCTACCACGGTATATTTACTTCTTTTTTTTAAAGTATGATGCTAATATCATCAAGCTCAAGGTTGTCCTAGATGAGGTTGTGGCTTCACAAAGTGACATGGCCTTTTGAGTCAACATATATTCACCAATTTACTTGCAGATGCTGGCGCTGATGGCGAAATGCGATACCTTGCCAATTCACGCTGCCAAAATGAAGTCCCTTTACATGGAGTGGGCCACTCTAGGAAGGCAAGTATCTATTTTGCTTTGGTGCCTTGCATACTAACATATGGGTTTCTGCTTGTATACAGGGAGGGAGCTGAGCAAGAAGGGTATGCTGCTGCAACAACCAGTTTTGATGTTGATCTCGATTAATTGTCTGTGTCACTCCTTATCACTGATCTTGAGTAGTATGTCTATTCTTAGTGCAATTGTTATGTCATTTTGAGTTGTGATGTATGTTCAAAAGAGGGCTAATTGAGGGGTGCTGGTACCTGACAAATTTGAGATCAATTCAAGTTGTATGCTTACTGTCACAGCTCTGTTGCAGTTCTGGTGTGTTCTAGTACATTTCTGTGACAGTTCTGTGGCAATTTGCTATGAAGTTTTTATCAGAGTTTGTCCAGCACCAGTCCAGCCCTAGGACAGGACAGGACAATCATAGCCAGTTACATCAGAACTTTTGCAATGTTCTTTATCTAGCTTATTCATGGCTTGCCTTGGCTAATTTGTCTCATGACATCATGTTAGCACACAAGTCAATTAAGCTCAATAGCCAAGGATGCAACACACTTTTCCTTCTTATCAAGCTTTCACAGAGATAGATTAGACACACAAGACACATTATATAGGTGGATGGATAAAGAACACAAAGTATATTATTAGTACAATACCACATTGGCTCATTTAATTTAAAAAATATGTTGCCGAAAAATAGTCTTTATGAAAAAGAAGACCTACCCCATTCGTCTTGGAACCACCCAGTTCAAGATCAGAAGAGGCACGGGGACAGAAAAGAGTGAAACAACCAGGTAAACGTGTGACAGAAATGAAGAGCTATGTGATGTGAAATGACATACCTGCAGACCTGCATCATGGCCATGATAGATTGTTCAGTGTTTGCAAGCATTGTCTTGCCACAGCAATCAGCGAACAGACAAGATTTAGTTATCAACCATTCTGAGGACGAAGAGGTTGCGGAGGTACACCTTTTGCATGGCGAGTGTGCTGGTATTGATATTAACGGATCTCGATAAAAATTGACCGTTGAAAGGTGGATATCCAGAACAGTCTGAATCAATGACCCCAACTTCGAAGGATGAGCAATTAAGTAGGGCACGAAGAGGACTAAGTGGAAGATACCTTCAGCATGATATCCATCAACATGCAACCTGGAAATTCACTCGTGAGCGAAGCCCCAGCGAAATTGATACTGAACGGATGATGCAAATTTGGGCGGCTCGTCATATTTTGAGGGCCAGGGAGGCCAACACGATGGTGGGTCTACGGTATGGTGGGATCAAAAAATTCATCACAAGGAAGCTGCGTACCTCGCTTCCTTTATCCCCTGTGTTTGCTCCTTGTCATTACTGCTAGAACGACCCTTGCCAGCTCTGGTGCACTCCTCCGAGTCTGCTCCACACTTGCACCGACACGGGTCCAGGCCAAGTCAGGTAAACCTATGAAACAGCGCTAAATGTCATGGACATGCTCATCACGATGGGGCTGTATACATACATTCAGGATCCTGGGTACAATACTTCGTACTGTATATGGCAGATCTTATTGGATTCCATGCCGAGGCGTTCGGTGCATACACGTGTTTGAGCGCAATGCCACCTCCTTGAGCCACTGTGAATGAAATCATGGGAATCGGCAAGGGCAGGACGAGCGTGAGTACGCACACGGTAGCACTTGTGTATACCATCTCGAGCACCATCAGTGTAGTCAGGGGAATCCAAGATGGGCCCATTGAGGTGATGTTCAAGGGGGAGTAGGAAGCACAGTTCAAGGGAGAGCGATACAAACTGGTCACATTAAAAAAGGACGATGAGCAGTAGTCAGTCAAACATGAAAACAAAGGAAATACAATGAGATGTGATTGATATCCAAGTCTCTGCTGGCGACAGGAATCATCGTTAACGGGACGAGAATTTCATCGACTGTCATCGCATGCAGCAAAATAAAAGGCAAGCACGTGAGAGCTGCGATTGTTGAACTCGCTTGAAAAGAAAGACTTACATGCTCGCCGTTGTACTGATCTCCACATTGGAAAGGTGAGATTCTCAATGGGGGAAATGAAGAGACTTCGCTAACTATGCTGTTGGATGCAGTAAAAAGGTTGGGTACGCGAGAGTTGCGGTTGTCGAAATCGTCAGAACAGAAAGATTTGTGAAACTCACATTTATCGTCATAGTATAGACCTCCATGTTGGAAAGGTGAAGTATCACCAACAAGGGGAATGGTGAGGTCTTCACTTGTGGTAGGGGTCTGGCAAAAGAGGTGAGGATGTGAGAGCTGTGGTTGTCGAAATCATAATCGTCAGAACAGAACGACTTACAATCTTCGTCTTTATATGGATCTCCACGTTGGAAAGGTGACTGTCACACACAGCAAAAAAGACAAGTGTATGAGAGCTGCGGTTGTCGACGTCGTCAGAATGGAAGGGCTTACAGTGTTTGTTGTTGAACGGATCTTGACATTGAAATGGCAAGCCATCGTCATTTGTTGACTATGACGTCGGAAACAGCAAAAAGACAAGTATGCAAGTGTTGCGATGTCGAAACCGTCAGAATGGAAGGATTTGTGATCCCCACATTCTCCATTGTATGGATCTTGCGGATCAAGGAAATGGGGAATTGATGACATCATGATGTTAGTTAGCAGTGATGTCTTGGGACACTTAGGCATACTGCGGATGTGCGATCAACAGCGCTCATGCTTGCTCAGGAGGTGTAACCACAAATATCTAAAGAAAGGGGGGGGGGAATACAATGATTGCGCCCCAAGGTGTCATTCACGACATTGTTCAGACGTGTTTCTGAAAATGGCTGCACACCTTTATTTGTGCCAGCACTTCCACTAACTGAGCTGGATTCATCGTGGGTACAGGAACCCTAGACGGTAACGACGATAGGAAGGCAGCCAAGTCTTGAGGTTTTTGATCTCTTGTTATAATGGTCTCTGCCACGATCACGGTCGCGGTCTGGGTCTCGGTGACGATCACGCCAATGCCCTCTGGGATCACTACCAGCCGGTGGTTCCCCTTGTACAGTAGTTTTGCCTTCGAGAAAAGGGTCCGAGTTCACCAAATCAATGCGCAAGGGACGTCCGCCAACGTCAATGCTGTTGAGGTTCTGCACAGCAGAAAGAGCAGTTCCATGATCTTCCACACAAATGACAGCACACAGGCAAGAACAATTTGAAGGGGAGTGCGGGATTTGACGGGTGTACAAGTCGAGGATGTCAGAGGGGACAGGACGGACAGGACGGAACCGTACCTCTAGGTTTTCCAGTCTCCTGTCAAAAACGAGCCTGGAACAAAGTGAGGCGTGAAAGAGAGTATGAGAGTAAGAGTCGCACCTAAAACCAACGACCTGACCAATAGATTGGGAGACATCGATTAATTGTTCCTATTGGGTTGTTGGATTGCAAAGGACAGACATGTGTTACATGAGCATGAGATGATGAAAAAAACGGCGGGCATGTGCACCAAAAACCACCTTACTCATGGTGAGCTGACTAACAGAGGGGTTGACTCTGAAAAAAAATGCTGAAAAGTGACTTGCAAGATTTTGTGGCGATGTTGGTCGGTGATGTAGGAAAACTCCCATGTGAATAGTACAGGGGTGACACACATACACTAGCATGAGTCCAGATGTATTTGAACCATTAGAAATTTGAGTTCGAGACAGACTAATCAACTAATTGTACATTCTATGCTATAGCCCATAGTAGTAACTAGGAAATAAGTTCGAATGCATGGTGATCCGAGAAATGATTAACATAAAAACCACGGTACAAATCTAAAGAGTTGTCATATGTTACATAGTCTGGGACCTGCTTGGCATCGAAAATCGGAATGAGGTGAACATTGCAGACGATACTCTCCACAGGAACGACATCCAGGTGTCTTTCACCCTTGAGAAAGGAGGGTGAGACCATCCACATCCCTGTCAATTCATCTGGCTCATCCGCAATCCGGGCAAACCAGTGTATAAGTGCACATGAATATATTGCACCGTTAGTGTAGGCAAAGGAAAGAAAACACAATACCCGTGCAACTTCCATGCTCAACATGCCATCGGAAAAATTGTCCGTGCTGAGAAGCACACAATCATATCATGGTGCGCCACCATGCCAAGACGGACTGGCACGGATCTGTTCTCGGCAGAGGCCATTGACTCCACTGGGATCGCTTGGGGCTACGAAGGTTACGGTGGCAGAATGAAAATTTTTCACCTTGAGAGGATCCAGGAGTTGAGTACAACGAAGAGTGGAAAAAAAGAGCAATTCGTCGCCAAGTTGTTGCGATAGAAACCCCCCAACGAGGATGGACAGATCTGGGATAGAGAGTTCAATAGCGAGGCCCAACATAGTCTTGGCATGGCCACGAGCTTACAATTGAGATGAGCTTTCCATAGCGGCTATACATGAATGAAATGACATTGAGCTTACCTGGTGTCTGAGCAAGCCTGACGTCTGAATGTGCAAGTCCAACGGAATTGTGCACCACACCAGCAGCTTTGTCCTGATCTGAATCTGCATCATCCTGTTCTATGGAGGGATACATAGATGAGGAAACGGCTGTGGGTTCATAGTCAAGTGGTGAGTGTTTGATTGAATGGCAGTGCTATCAATATGTACGCGTCGATTTTGGCAGCATACCACGTGCTTCGAAGTCTGCACGGGCAGCAGCCAGCTGGGATAGGCGCTGATTTGTCCGTAAGATTTGTCCTAGTGCTCTGTGCTTGCTCGAGCGATGCCAAGGCTTTTTTATGGCGACAATATGCTTTGATTCCGTAATGGACGTGGATACACCATTCGGAGCGCCGAAAAGCCGAATCATCGACTCATAATGGATAAGAGAATGCTGGCGGGGAAGGGAGAAATCACTGCAAACACCGATATCCTGGAATATTTCATGGTATTGGTGAAAACAAGAGAGCGCATGCCTTAGGTCATGAAGGCATTTCTCCGTAATGATGTTACGCCGCACAATATAGCAAAATTCAAGGAATGCACGGATTGCGTGCACCATATCACTCGGAACGTGACCTTCAATAGCAGGTAGGTAGACCTGTTGCCCTAAGCAATAAACCAAAGGAGAGAATTGAATAAACCACACCTTCATGAGTGCTTTGGAATCATTTCCGGTCCACTGGAAGAAACCACGGCCGTCTGGAAATCTCCTTAGTCCAGGAAAGGGAGGGATGACAGAGATGCTAAAATAGAATGCAAGTCAGTATTAGACGAAGCTTCTAAGATGACAAAAGGCGCACCGACGGTCGATATCAGCTAATCGATCTTTCGCACCAGCCTTCCCATATCTACACTCCAAAAATTTCACAACCCACTCGACAAGGTAGTCCTTGAATGTTCCCTTCACCAGTTGATGGAGGATATCTGGCGCGATGAGCTGGAAAATGTCAGCACAGGGAAAGTTGTGTGTGAATATCTAAAATACAGCGTGGCATCGGGTCATCACCAAAGTAAAATGCAACATAGTTGGACTTGCCATGATATTGACATCAACGCCCCAATCATCCCATGCTACAGTACTAGAAGTGATCTCTTCAGCAATCGCCGTCATGAGCTCTGCTGTCCGTGGCGCCCCTCCCGCGTCAAGATCACTAGGAAAAGCAATACATCTAGGATAAGATCAGTCAGCGCAGATGTTCATTGCAAGCATAATATATATGAGCACAGAATCGAATATGAAAAAGACAAGAAAAGACTCATCTACCACACCAATTCTGAACTATTCCAGAGATAAGTACCTGCTTGGGATAGTCAGCAATGTAAGGGCCAATTCCGAAGATCATGCGGCGATATCAATTGTCGGAACACTGTAATAATGTAGGTGTTGTCATTGCAGGCTTGAGGGGGTCGAGTATCCATGACATAGCAGTGTGAAACAGTTGCTTCTTGAATCGCCGAAACAGAGAATCATCGTATTTCTTCGCCGCTGAAAGGGTTCAGCGGTACAATAGGAGGTAAGGAATGACACTACTTACCTTTTGGAATGGCCAGAAAGGCCAGCAATTCAACTCCACTTCCGTGCGATCGTCGGACGTTATTATGAAGGTTCCCAACCGACATGTACACCGGCCACAGGCGGTCTCCATAGGAACCCCAATCATCTGGACGCTTTTCAGGTGGAGGTAGAGGAGGTAAACGAGGATCGATTATATTCCCACTTGCGTCATACGTCTGACCTGGAATATTATTAGTTGGTGGTTGGTGCAGTTGAGCGATTCACCTGTGAGCTTGTCGTGATAGTCTCAGAGAATACCAGGTGCTGGCTCAGTAGCTGGCCGGATTGGAGATGGGTGAGCATCAGACAAGCCAGGAGGGGTCGAGGAATCGAAGGAAAATCTGTGTATTGAAGATTGGTGGTGCTTTAGCCCAGCTGGGGTTCTGAACCACCGGCGACAGTTGACATGGGGACAAGGAATTCGGCGAGCATCAAATGTTCGTTGGGACGGCATTAGGGCCTAGGGAAGGGGCCTAGGGTAATGGTTGTGGAACTTTGTGTTAGAATTATTCAAGAGTATGACACATAGTTTACATACACGTTTTTCCGACTCTCTTTCTTAGCTCACACAACCCACACCTCACTCGTTCTGCCGAAATGTCTTGCCCTGCCACTCGTGCTAAAAATGCTAGTCAACGTCCAGGCCTCATTATGTCGGAAGGCATGCAAAAGCGGCGTACCTCAGAGCAGAAACAAGCAGACAATGAGCGTGCCGAAGGAGAGCATCTTGAGTTGGAGGCCACACGGAAACAAGGTGTCAAACGAATTGCTAATATATTGAAACAGTCCTCGCAACACGAGGAACATGCTCTTGCTCACCCCCCACAACCCAGGCCAATACCACGCATCATCCATAAGGCTTCATCACACATCGAGGTTGATGGCACTGGCAGCGAGCTAGGAGCCTCTCCACCGCATGACATAGAAATGCAACTGTTGGATGGGGGTGTCAGTGGTAGTGCAGGGAGGAATTTCGAAGCCGAATCCCCAGATCTGAGTCAACTTCCTGATGACATGATATGTAAGTAATGACACACCGTCTGCAGCCCTCGAACGTCATCTACTAATTTATGATCTAGATGAGAGTCAGATAGATGGAATGGAAGAGGAGCTAGGTAAGCGTGTTACACACCTTGTTGCGCATGAAACTTTATCTTGCGATGTTTCAGCAATGCGGCGCCACGGTGACGGCATTAGTAGGGATATAGGTACTCGCACCGGCAATCAAGAGACAGTTGATGAGCCTGGGAGTGCTGCTGGCCAGAAACGGAAGCAGGCAGCTGTTGATCAGGCTGCGTGAGTGTTTTTTGTTTGTATGATGATTCTACTCACTGAAACTGTACTTCTCTACTGGGACTTCCTTGATGACCTGTATCGACAAAGTGTCAAAGACGACTTCAGTGGTGTTAGGGATGTAGAGGAGTGGATTGACAAGATTGCCTCTGCAAACTTGAAACCAGTCCACACACTCTTAGCTCAGCGTCTCCATGGTCGTGGCCGGGGTTCTCAACGTGGTTGGACTGCCTCGAGTAGCGGGGCAAGTGTTCACAGCAACCTCAGGGTTCGCAAACTTGGGACCCCCGCAAGCAACACTCCCAACTGTACCCGTCCATCCACACCCTGTAGCCAGCCCAGCTTAAACGTTGTCGATTCTCCTAATGCCGCACCCGCCTCGTACATTGAGGATATTGATGAAGAGGACTCGGATCTGCAACCTCCCCCATGTACTCAGCCCAGGTCACGCCACAGGCAAGCTTTGGTAAGTTCACACAATGTTTCCGTATTCTTAACTGATATCTTTGTTTCGTGCAGTCGATTGAGGTCATGAGCGGCTCCGAGATGGATGAAGAGGAAGAACCTCCGAGTCAGCGCCAAGTAGCAACCACCAACAGCACAATCACTATCATCAGTCACGGTAGCAAGGTTCATTTGGCTGTATAGTCGTCCGTCCACGTATACTAACATCTGCCGGTTGCCTATAGCCACCTTCTGGTCCCCCTTCCAAACGAGCACGAACATAACATCCGCCAGCACTTGGGCAGTGGTGCCCACAAGAAATACATCAGTACCGACCTTCCTGCTGGTGCAACCAACAATAACGTATGGCAGCATCTCTTTATCTCGACAGTGACACACCTCGCGAGCACTTACGAGAATCCCTGGAGCATCCTGGATGACAAGTTGCAGTCCTTGCTGCAAACGACGTGGAATGTTGTATATGATGTGTCCATCCCACACACTATTGAGATTGGGGGTCCCGTTTACAGCATTGTGAGTCTGTCCCAATTTATTTTTCGTGATGACTATCTTACACCAGAAAATACAGCCTGAGGCTAAACAGTCACTCAGCAACTGGCGAGGCGGGTTCGCATCTGCGGCCATGGTAATCATCACTGCTTTCTTCGCGGGCGACGCAGTATTCACCGATGAGAAAAAGCGCCAAGCATTTGCTGAAACAATGCTCGACAGGAATCGGTTCGTATTTATTAATGGCAAGGGAGATGATAAAAGGGTTGGTTACCGTTCTTCTTGATTCGTGTTGCTGATCTATGAGTCAATTGCTTTATTCAGTCATGGACGGGGCTTTGGAGGTCCTTGCTCATTCTCCAAACATTCGCACACCACTACAATTATGTCCAAGGTCATGTCGAGATGAATGTGTTGCCTCAGGGCTTTGAGGGACATGGAGCACGAGGTGCACTCGCACTCGCTTGTGCTGCGGTGAGTCCCCAACCCCCCATTTTTTCTTTATTAAAACTTAATTCTTGTGTTTCTTAATAGCTCGCTCGTGTATTCACACTCATTGTCAATGGCAACTTATCATTTCAGCACACAGAGTCTCTGGATGCATGGACGTTCCATGTTCCCAAAGGTGCCCAGTTTGAGTTCAATGACAGCATCTGGGGTGCGACCACCCTCCGCTACCTTGCGCTGATCCAGCAACTATCCAATAGCCAATTTGATTTGGTTGTGAACGAAACTTATCAATTCGTCAAGGCCACCAGGATTACATCTGGTTCATTCGAGTCATCTGCTGATGACGACTTCGATGACCTTTTTGCCTTTCATTGATGTGACTGCGCGCGAGTCCTAAGCATCATCTTCTTTTGGTTCATTTCCTTGTCCGTTTCATTGTGGTATCAACAAATTGCCTTGTCCGCTGTCTTTTTTTTTTGTTTTTCATTCATAAATTCTGTGCTGGTCATTTTCTTCTGTGATGGAGTACTCACTCATGCCGTTAGTAATCATGATTTTGTACCCAACTGATAATACCACTAATGCTGTCTTCTGTGTCTTTTGTAAATTGTGTGAGATCTAAGATTGATTAAGACAGGAAGTGAAATAAGTGTTAATACTGAGTTACATGTCTAATTGGATTGATGGCTTTTTGCAGCTTGGTGGACTTTGGTTATTTGACAAGTCAAATAAGTTGTATTAAGTTAAGCAAAGAATGTTGTAAATTGGCTGATGTAGGTACCTTACTAGAGAGGCCTGGAAGTCTGGAGCTAGTGTCTAGGACTGCCCAGTTCTGGACAGGTATAAGCTGATTTGCTGATGTAGGCGATGTCAATGTGAACCCATTGTTAGAAACAAGGGTATGACTCAACTCTCTACACCATCGTTTCTCTTCATCTAGCGTTTTTGATTGTGGAAGAATCAATATTAATGCAGACAACTTTGCAAAAATTGTGTTTATGAGATGACCCATGGGACTTTATTACGTGTACACATAATTGCATTATTGATCTATGTAAACTTTGAACCAGCACTAAATCAGAGTTGAAAGTGCAAGTGTCGAGAGGCATACCTCGACAAACTGAATGCCCATGGAAACTTTCTAGAAGCAATTGACAACAATGTAAGATGTATCTTCATCACAATCCACCTCTGAATCTAGTGGGGATGCACTTCTCAATCCCATATGGTACTCCATCTCGCCATCATGAACATAAGTGGTTGATGTCGTGGACTTGAAGTCAGCTCTCGTTAGTGACTGCCCTTGAAGAATTTTGCCCATGTGGCTCTCAGAAAAGGTCAAGCCTCTCCTCTGAATGGCAAGCAACATCATTATGGAGGGTAGGAGCAAATCTGGATGGGCCTTTGCGAGCTCCTTGTGAGAACAAAGATTGAATAAATTGTACTGGGCTGCTCTTTTCATTCAATTTTCCCATGATTATTTCTGCATTTGAAGGAGGTGGAAAAGTCAGAGGTACGAATCATAGTCTCTGAGATACAGCTGGCCAGCGAATATATTGAGCTGGTCAATGAGATCCCAAGGTGGTGTTCAGTCATCAGGAACAGGAGGGATAGAGTAGAACTTCAGGTCATCGGCAGGTTTCATGTGTTCCAATGTGTGCAGCACATAAACATGGATGCAGACATGGTTGCTGACCCTGATATCGGGTATCAAGAGATCCGCTTCAAACGGACTTATGAGCACAAGTACTCAGTTATGATCTTTTCTTCTGGAGATGACCCACTGTACAGGGCAAAGATACTGATCCATTCTGCCCCCAGGTGGTATTTCTTTGATCCCCTCGCAGAAATCTGCTGTTGCTAAGATAAACAGACTCCAGCCTGCGTGTGCTTCTCTAGTAGCTGCGGAACTCTGATCAAGAGCAGTGAAGGCCGGGCAAAACATGCTGGATACATGGAGGATGCCAGTCTTCATAAAAAATACAACATCTGGATGAAGGAAGTGTCTACTAGTAGCAGGTTCCGCTTTGTGGGGTAACTTCACCTCCCTCTCACACTCAATCTCTCAGCTGACCTCTCTTTCCAATTGCTTGTCCAATTGTCTTCTGTTTGATGAGTTGGAGGCCCTGAGATTGTTGGAACACCGACTGATATATGTCTCCAGCTAGGAGACACTTCTTGAGGTATTTCCAGCATCATATGATGCATAGAGATCTGTGGGTGGTTTGGCATCTTATTCCAGCCATACATCTGCCAGTTTGTTTGATTCAAGCTCGTCCCTGCAGTAATGTGACCAAGCATCATATCTGTACTGGTGACTCATGCCTTGTTGTGCCCAATATGGAGCCCGTTCCTGAATATCAGTCAAGGTCTCATTGATTGTCACCCATCTCAAGATTTCTGTGGTATTGATAGGGTTCTCGTCATCTTTGTGCATAACTGAGTGGATGCTTAAATCAACTTCAAGGGGTGCAAAGAATGGCATGACAGAGTGTTCACAGCCGAGCTTGCGCATATGCATGCAATCTAAATACAGCAATCAGATGTGCTTGATGGACTACAGTTTCACGATTATCACACCTTGAACCAATCAATCCTTCATCATCTTGGGACTCAATGTAACCTCCACTTGAAATCCCTTTGGGAACTTAAGATCGGTGCCCCTGATGTGACCATCATCCAAATAGATAACACAATGCTCCAGCTGTTGGGACAGTGGTGATGCCACCAGTGGCACAAATTTATGATTCCTGGTCATGACCTTCAACTTGTTCCACTTGTCATCAAAGTAGATAGCACCAGCAGTTCCAGGTCCAGCAAGTTCCGAGCCCAGGCCATAGTTTTAGTGCAGAAAATCACCTCTTATTAAGAGGTTTTTGAGTAGTGCACAGCTTATTGTAATTACAATTCTGTATCACTACTTGTATTGTAATCTGCATTACTCTCCTCTTCCTGATCCACTCCTACACAGCTGCTTTTTTGGGTGACAGGCACAGATCTGACATTACATAAGCAGCTAAGAAGCGCACCAAAAGCAGCTACTACTCCAATCACATATCCCATTTTGTAATCTTCTCCATTATATGTTTCATTCCCCCACATCTATTTTCTCTAGATACATTGTGTATATACCATAATAAACTATTTTCACTACTTAAATGAGTTTCAATAAGGTGTGATAAGGTACCAAAAAAGATAGGAGTAAAAACAGAAAATGTGATTGCATTTTTGAACCACTGAATATATTGGCCTAAAAAATACATTCCCTAGTAGCATATATATATATCTACAAGATATCACAAGCTCAGGTACAGGGATCAAGACCAATGACCTTATGTTATAATCTCCTCCTAGCCCTTTTTGGCTTAGGACAGCTGTATTGATGGTCTTGCTGAACTATATGAGTGGTTAGAAGCCTTAGCACATACATGGAATTGAGTTCTATTACCATAGTCTACCTACAGGTCTCTCTAGTGTCTTTCAGATTGCATTTTTCATGTTTTTAGGGGTAGAAACATAGAAAATAAATTATACATTATATGGTCAGGGCAACTATCTAGGCCTTTAGTATATATAATATACACCACATAATTAAATTTGCAAAAGGGCAGCTCAAGGGAAGAGCCAGGGGAAAGACAATGACATGAGAAGTGGGAAAATAGTTGGAAACCTAGAAGACTAGCAAAAACATACTAGGAACATGGCAATTCTATGCTCAATGTATCTCAAGAATATAGAGAGAGATATAATATATCATTGGAAACTGTTCTAACTACTGTGCCTAGAGTTTGACAAAGGCTAAATGATTAAAAAAGCAAGTTATGATATTGAGTAAATTCACTAGTGTACATAGGGAATGATTCAGCATCCATTGGATTATCTGATTATAGGATAATTATTTACAGTTCACTTTCTTGAACACTTGGCCTCTAGGCACACTGGCTAGAATAGTTCCTAATGATATATTATACATCCCCACATATTCTCGAGACACACTGGCATTGAGCATAGTAGCAAGAAAATGAACTGTGAATAATTATCCTGGGCCTATAATCAGATATTAATCCAATGGATGCTGAATCATTCCCTATGTACACTAGTGAATCTCAATATCATAACTCACTTTTTTAATCATTCAGCCTTTGTCAAACTCTAGGCACAGTAGTTAGAACAGTTCCCAATGATATATTATATCTATTTCTATATTCTTGAGACGTTCTGGAAAACATTCCCAGTGCTCTCGAAATGAATGATAGCTTCAACAGATCTACCCTACCTGGAGGATCCATCAGCTATGCTGTACTTCTGCAGGATTACCTGGCACTCCAAGTATGGGATACTCCTGGCTTTGACAAATCCTCAAATATTGAACATATCAAGCTTAGTATTCACAATTGGATCCAGCACGTATCATCAATCCAACTTGAGCGACTGACTTGGGTTGAATGCACCATGGATTTCAAACTCAGAAATCTCTGCAGTAGACCTGATCCAATCCACACACACTCATTATACGAGTTTCAAGTTGTTAGTTCATTTTCTCACACAGTGTCTACCTTCTTTGCCACAGCTACACATAGGCATGCTATACGTGTCTATCTGTATCATTACCATCCAAACCAACCTCCCATACACTCATTGTGTGCCAGTGAGCTTTTAGTGCAAGCATGGTGAAAATATCACATAGCGAACTAGATGAGGAAATGGTGGGATTATTCCCACATGCAACAGGGTCTCATCTGACACAAAAATAGCTCAAACACCTCCAAGCTGTGGAAGCTCGGCAACAGCACCGATATTGCAAAGGAATGTGTGTATAACCTGCACTGAAGGAGCGTTTCTCAGAGATTTAGCAATAATTTTTAGGGTTGAGGAGGCAAAAATACTCAAAAAGTTAAGGGATAGAGAGGTGCAGAGGTGCTGCAGGTAAGCCCATACTTCTCTGCCTGTAATGTAGCACTCACATTTTCTTAGAAAGCGAAATATGCAACACCAGGCTATCTCACAGGTCCCATAGCCTAGTGAGGAAGTGCACGCTGCCCTTGAGGGTGCTCTCTTTGGCCCTCAACCTGAGGCACCTGGACCTGCACATCTCCCACCCCAACCTTCTCTGGCGATGGAAGACAACTCCAACATCAATCCCCACCTCCACTGGCAAGTCCTTCCCCCAACTGGAGTTTTTCTTCCATGAAATCCCTCCCCCACTCTTTCTACATGAAATGCAATGGCTCCGTCACCATAGCAAAATCTCAGCCACCCTTCCTGACAGCTTGACTTTGTTATGGGCATCCACAGTGTTCAGATATCAAATCGTGTGCCAACCATCACCTGGTCAAGCAGCCAGAAGACTGCTTCCCTACTTGGATAGAAAGAACAAGCACCGTAAGAGAATAAACATCCTTAAGCACAAGGCTCAATATGTCCAGGAACTCGCTAACATTCCTGAGTTCAAGCAATCAAGCAAGTGTGTAGTATTCCTCGATCAAACCATAGCCAGGCCCCAGCTCCTCACTGCTGCATGGGAGGCTTTGTCAATAACCATGTGTGCAGTTATCAGGGGTTACCTTGATGTTTCTAGATTCAAACTCTCCATGAAAGATCTTGCAGAGGAGTTTGGCGCCCTTCCTGATCACCCTATTGTTGTACATGATAAGCTCTCTCCCTTTGTATTTAGATTAACTTAGCAAACAATTTGATTCAGATATACGTATGTGCTCCAAAGAATTTAGTAAGCCCTTTGTGAATACTACTGTGGATCAGTTAGTTGAGGACATAGACAATCCTTGAGTCATGCAGGTTGCACTTCACTTTCCCCTTCCTCAGTTGAACTCCCCTTTCCCCTTCAAGTAAGCCCATGTCTTTCAGCACTGCTTTTGCTTTCTCACCTCTCACCAGAAAGCTAGATGATGGGCTATGTCTTGGTTGGGCCCAGACTTAGAATGTCCACTCTGTGGATGACCAGATGCTTTCTAGAGATGTTTGGACCAGTCCTGGGGGCTGCTATATCATGCAGGCATCATGACCTACGGTCATCACAATGCTGAAGGAGCCTGCACCTGGGCTGGTGTCCTTGCTGATGAGAAAGACTAGATAGTAATGTTTTTTCACAGTCCACCCTCTTGTGGTGAGCTCACAGAATAAGGGTTGCATTGCTGCAGAAACAATTCACTTGCATCCTGGAAATATCCTGTGCATTGCCGTTTCTTCTTTTTTTTCGCTGGCACATTTGTCAAGTTACAGCATCATGCCCCCAGGGCAAATTCATGCTATGTTTACTCTAGTGGCAAGCTTTTGTCATGGCGGGCATTTTTTCAACCTTGACACCATGCACCTCACAGAGCTTTCCAGGTTCGTGGACATTACGTGGGGAAAATATATAACAAATCAGTCCCACCATGGAACCTTGGACACAATGTGTAGAATTGTTCTATCATTACTATTTTTGACTAACTCTCGAGGTAAGCTCTGCTCTTCTCTGGGAATTCGAAATCTTGATGGGCTTTTAGTGCTCTACAAACAGTCGCTGATAGCCCTTTATGGCATGGTTTGTTACCATTAAAGGTACACTGCCCAGGGTGCACATGAGCAGCAATCACCTTGCTATGAATCTGCCAATAATATTTCTAAGGGTATTCTCAAACACTTTGGGCTTACTAGCCTCCAAGCCTACAAAGAGTTTTTGGCAGATTCACTGGGTATGTTTGACTGTGGGGAGCAACTATTGGATGAGGATTACCAGCTGTTAGGCAGCTACAAACCAACTTACATGTAGAAACAAAATTAGCATGCAATGCCCTGTATGACCTAACCTTTATTCAAGAATGTGACTGCATAAACTCATAGTCAATGAATGCACTTTGATTGCTTAGCATAACTGAGAGGGCACTGCTGAAAGTTATACTCTAATTTATTGGTGAGCTGTGGTACTAGTGCGACTGACCCCTGATCCCTCCTAGCAATATCATGCCAAGACATTCAAGTTGGTTAGCCGCCCAGGCAGAGCCACAACTTACTAATGTCAGTCACAATCAACTAATGCCAACTGCGATTAACTAGTGTCAGTTACAGTGACCATGGTATAGTAGGACCAGTCGCAATCAAGTAAAGCCTCACTAGCATTTCATGGCACTATTGAACATCTTTTCCTTTCTGACTGCCTTTGACATTCTTCATTTATGCCAGGAGTATATCGTTTGTGTGGGCATCACTTATCACATACAAACGTGATGAAAAATGGCAGGTTTCGAAACTGTTTTGTGATCTCTCATTATGGATGTTTCTGTATGTGAATGCTCACGTGTCTCCGCCACCAGGACCATTTCCATGGCAGTCTTCCAATGCACTCCAAGACATTCTTTTGCGGTCAGAGAAACTGGGTCAAACATGAACTTCCCAGCCATGTGAGGTTCGAGCTAGTGACAGCCTAGCCATCCTAAAGGGGTGCCTTTCCTGGACACTTCAACTTGATACACTGTAGTTTATGGACAAGGACCAAAATTAAATCATATGCCACTGTGACCTTTGAATGAGATCTTGTCACATTATATGGTAGTGGGACAGGCCATTTCACTTTGATGTCTGTCTTGATGTGTCTGTTCACGGACAGGCTGTGTTTATTTATGCCATGGAAGATGGCCACAGGGATCATTCATAACCACATCCCTTTCAAAGGCGGCATTATTTTTGACTTTCGTGCTCTTTAATGGACATACAAAAAACTATTGAGGTATGAGATCAACAGTGATCAACAGATCTTGCCAGTCTGGGTTTCCTGGGATATACCATTGTTAGGAAGGCGATACAGGGCTCCTCTTTTTTCCAGAGCATCAATGGTGTATCTCGGTGGCAATCCTCCCCTCGTTTTCAAGGCTGCCTCGTGCACATTTTATCTAGTTCCTATCCAGTCAGTGAGTCAGATCTTTCTTGTTGGATAGAATATTGGGTAACATTCAAGACCTGTGATTATTTAGGCCTTTACAGTGCTTGCCAGTGGACACTATCGATCGCACCTTCTTAGAATCCCTTTTGGATGTGATTGCAAGGGCCATCACAGACTTTCTGAGACCCATGACCAGGAAACTTTTGGAGGCAGAGATGCAACCCTTGGAAGAGATTGTAATAAAGCGTGAGGGAAGTGACTGTAAGCATTGTGTTTTCGTCAGCGAGAAGCCTTCGGAAAAGCTCACAGTGGACAAAGCTGGGTTTGCCTGGTTCACACAGATGCAAATTAATACACTGATTTCTGTTGGAGAATGGTGGGTCATCATGGCTGATATGCAGGTAATCCATGTGGTCAATACAACACCGCTTGACAACAACCTCTCCACCATTGAGTATTCTCAATGGATGTACAGTCTGTCATTGCAGGAAATGATGTGAGTGTGCCAGTCAAATCTAATTTATGCATAACTTAGAAACCCTTAGAAATCTAATGAAGGGACCTTGCATCATTCGAAATGACATCTTAAACCCTGAAAGAGGCGCATTGCCATTCAGGAAGGATGCAAACAACAAACTGAAGGTGTTTGCAACACGCATGCTGCAAAAGTTAATAGAACTGGAGGAGGAAATAATCGGCAATTCAAGCTCACTGAGGCTGTCAGCCTGATTGGATATAGGGGTGATGCAGGATGAATCTGGGAGGCTGGCATATTTTGTGAACAAGGTAGAATGTGGGGTATCAACTTCCCTTTACTCCACAAGCAAGGCACAGAATACCCTCTGCTATGCTGAAATGTTCTACCTGTCACTGTGCGGATTGGTGCTTGCACAGCAACATAAGTCCGCTTTGTCCCTATCACTGACTGAAACCAGTAGCAGCCCAGTGTGCCACATTTCCAATTCTTGACAAGAGGCCAGGGGAAGTATCATAACTGCAACAATGATATAACAAGGAGCATAGTAGCAGGTACACTGGCACATATAACCCCTTTTAATGACATAGTTTTAAGAACATGTTCAAAACAGGCATTGTCTGCCATGCGCTCAGTGACATGTTTCACTAGGTCTGTGTAATAGCATGGTCCAGTTGCCGGGGCACATGTGATCTTGCATTGAATAGCGACCGGAAGAAAAGACTTGATCGCTTTGCCTTTCGCAGTCAGGAGGGTGATGGCTGTTTCGACCATGCTGGACAGTGGGTTGTAGGTCCCTGATCACTTTCTGGACAAATTGCAGGAACTGTGGAATGAAGTGATATTGAATTGGCCACACTGGTTTGATGAGGACAATAATATCTATCATTTGGTATGTACTTTTATTTGCCTTTGACTGACCTCAATGGCTGATCTATTGTCCCTAGTGCATGCAAAAGATGTATGAGTGGCATGCACACATTGGGAAAGCAGACATTGAAGCTGTCGAAGCACTCTGGGCCTCAGATCTGAAATATGAAAACCCTGAGAAATGGAAGCCATATGTTGACTTTGCACTTGGATCTAGCCTCCCATTTATATATGAAACATGTCGAAGGAAATAAATACCAGGTATGTCCCTTCAAGTATCCAAGTATGAATATACTACGATCACAATTTTGGATGTTTAGGTCTCCAAGTCATTTCTATCACCGCTGGTGCTGCAGACCTTTGTATCCCACATCAGGGATGTTTCAGTGGTCGACAACAATACTTATCACAAGTTAATAGACTACACAATGCCAAAGGGGGCACTAGTCTTTGCCGTCACATCAGTATGTCGCAATATTCAAGTAGAATGACTAAACTACAATTGTTACAGGTTGAACGGGCATTGACATTATACTCCACTGGAGTCAAAGAGATGCCTGGCAAGCAGTTTGAGGCAAGCTTCTCTGACATTGGATAGGGCATGAAGACTTCGTTATACACCTGATCGATTATGAAAGTTGGGGGCTGAAAATTCGAGCAAATTGTCAATGGGGTTCAGGAATACTGCAACATAGCAACCTGCTCTAGGCAAGCACAAGTCCCACACAATGGATCAGTTACAGGTAATACCAACATGGAAGATGACAGGGCATTGATTGCAGTGTCCTCTGATATTGAGGCTGAGTTGGTGTCATATCCTGGACTTCCATCTTCAATCTACTCTGCACATCTCAGACTTACAACTCTGGTTACTCTGGCATTATTCCTTTTTAGTCTTAGTCTTCATTCTTATACAATACCTGTGTCCCGCTTATGAGCACAGCTCCAGCTATGTTCCTATCCCGTTTTCACTCCAGTTATCTTTTTTCCGATTTCCTGTCTTACTCATACTTACAAATCCAACTGCTCCATTTACTAATCTGCACTCAACTCTCTTATATAAACTCCTGTACTCTGTCCTCTGTATTCCTTAGTCTGAATATTAGTTTTATCCTCTCGATCACTCCCAATCAACTCCAGCCTCTGACCTCTAAGACCTCAACGGTCTACTCTTACTCTTTATCTTTACTCTTACTCGACTTCACTATTAAGTGTTAAGTCCAACTCTGTACTCCAATCCCTGCAAATACCAAGGCAAGACTTACAGCAAGGGCACAACACATACATTGAAGCCAATGCCTGTCCAATCCTGAGTAACTCTAAGTCTTGAAGTTACTGCCCCTTGAATACCGACTCTGACAGTTGGATGGTGAAGGTAGGTATTTCCTAACAACTTTCTGGCGTACTAATCCTCATTGACCAGATGGGGTGGGGGGGTGAAATCATGGTGTAGTTTGTCAGGCGAGAGTGCTAGAAAGAGGGGCTTGATATAGTAGATAGAGATCAGAGTCCAGCCCTGCTATATCCAGTTTCCTAGTGTCATATCTGATTTCATCAATCTATTGTTCTTACTGTGTGCGACTGCAAATGAATCTTTTTGATCTGTGTATGGTCTGTGTACAGGTGACATGGTCTGTACACATAAATGACCTGTCTTTTCACAGTCGCTTTACTGTGATGACTGTCAGACTGTCAGATCTGTCCACAGCCTGTACAGACGTCACAGTAGAGGTGACACATTGCTGATGCATCTGATCATAGAATGTCACATTGAGCACTAAAATGTCACAATGACACTAAAATGTCCTAGTGAAGCCATAGTGATGCACTGTCGCAAACTCCTAGGTCTTCATAAAAGCTGAACAACAATTCATGCACTCCCTGTCACAAGTATGTGTCAGCTTGTTCTAGACCAAATGGTGAAAGACCCTGCAAGGCATCAGAGCTCAGGTTTGATCAAAGAGTGTGTTGCCTTCAATTGAGACATCCACCTGAGCCACAACTTTGTTGCAGCTGAAATGTGTCAACATGATCTTGCAGGATTTGAAATCCAAGATCCTACAGCAAAAAGGATCCCTCATCAGCCACTTATTGCACTTATTCCTTATTATGAGTAATCTGGTGATGTTTATGATAAGTGCACAGAAATTAGATATATCTTGAAATTTAAGCTAGCATTGCTGTATAACAGGGTTGACTGGCAATGCCCTCTTTGCTTGATGAGCACTTGCTAATCCCTTGGCACTCGAACATAAAGGTGAAAGTGGGCAGAGATGACTGGAGCTAGATGAACAGATGGTCAATCTCTCAGTTTCATATGACAAAGACTGGTATTATGTATCTAGACGAACGGATGGTCAGTCCTGTAGTTCGTCAGTATAGTAGTACAGTGCTATGTAAATATGTGACTTACCCTCAGTTTCGTATGACAATTTATAGCGTGTTAATTCTAATATGGCTATGTGATTACTAATTGCATCCGCATATTGTACTGTATCTATCATAGTGTCCAACAAAAGGATCCTTTGTCACAGGCTTGATGCATAACTTGGTGCTGAACTCTTTGTCTAGTTCATCTGGAGGACTCAGATGGATGCTAATGATGGTCAGATTCTCAATTCAGGTCTGCCATTTGAGCACTATGATAGTATATTTAACTTGGGCTGCTTTCTGTAGACTAACATTTCTAGGACATGAGTTAAGGCGATATTGAGATGATTGAGGAGAAGATCTACATGCGCTGTAGGAAGTGCTCTTTACTAGTACGTGCGCTAGCCTGACCATTATGGCAGTCATTGCCCGTATTCAGGAGTGACCAACATCCATGCCAGGCTCAGAACATTATAATAATAAATATTTCCTGAGAGAAACTAGAAGATGTAACCACAAGACTTGCACTGTAGAGTACCCTGCCAGACAAGTGGTGCTAGTAGTACTACCAGTGGTACTGCCAGTGGTCATTATTAAATAGAAGGGAATGGCAACATAGCATACCTTGATGGATTCATCACTTGGGTTTACAGCCCACTTGACTTATGCATTTAGAACAGTTATCTGTACTCAGCCTTGGGAGCAGCTTTGAGCAGCTGGCCCAACAGACCATTGTGCAAAAGAGTGGTTGTGGCAACCATATGACTCACCATCTAGCATCTATTTTAATATGCTGCCAGGTAGGTCACTGTGAAAAGGTTAGCTGCCAGGTGGAGCAAGGGGAACAGGGTTACTGCCAGTGTGGTTGAATTTATCGCCCAATTCAAAACTAAGTATAGATGCAGGCTCCTTCCCATTCTTGTGCTGGAGGGTATGAGGGCATAGACTTATGACCAGTCATCTAAAAAAGGCAATCTGTTGGAGAGCTGTTGATAGATGGGCTAGTACAATTGGTGACGACTTCTGAATGCTGAGCAAGCTTCTATGGCAACATGACTATTATCTCCATTTTTGGAATATCCTAATTCTTAAATTATGGCTTAGTCATATGATAAGTCCTTGCTGCTTAGATGATTGATTACAGCTGCTTTGCTAACGTCGGCCCCTTCGGCATCATTCAATTATTGATCAACGAGTTACTTTTCTACATTGTTATGGAATCTGATGATGAGCCCACACCAGCACCAGATTCACTATATGGCCGCGATGAATGAATTAGAATGGTTTTGAAGCTTCTACATGAAAGCCGTCTATCTATTCTCAACTTTATCCTTCATGTTTTTCATTTGGACAGGCCTTCAATTATATACTCAATGATCAATGAGGTCACGAATCACTTTCTTCATGGTTCAAGAAACATGCTTTGGACCTTGTATTGCAGAAGGTTGAGGATGAGATGAATGAGATCAAGACAGCGCTAGCATGGTCAATAAAAAAGACAATGCCAGAAACCCTCCTTATTTGGGATGTTGATGGATTTGTTGGTCCACTCATCGATGCCAAAGCCCTAACCCTTGGATTGGCTCTACAGACCACTGCACAGACAGAATGTGTGTGTGAGAAAAACAAGAAAAAGGGGATTCAGGCTTGCCATACAGTAGGTGTATTTGTTTGTGTAGTGGATTGAAAATGCAATGATTCTCAAAGACGTGCAATGTCATTATCACACAGCTGGCTAAGGAGTGGTCTCAGCAGGCGCTCTACTTTACAACTCTATTCACCCTTTTTTTATGGATGAATAGAGCATCACGACAGACGATTGAGGCTTTACATAAATGTGGCCTCTGTATTTCATTCTCATCCCTCAGCACATTATTGCATCAACTTGCCTCGCAGAGTATCAAGTGCACCACTTGTATTGCCTCTGGTCCTCACACTCTGTGCTGGGATAATATTAACATCAAGATGTCAATTTTTGTTGAGCAGAGAGAGTTAGCCCCAGCAAAAGTTTAGTCAGGAACATTTTCAATCATTTATGAAGTCAATGCCAATCCTGTAGACATGTGACTCTCCCCCATGCTAGAGCGAGCACAGCGAGCAGTGGATCTAACACTTCATGACATTGGACCTTCCTTGGAGCAATGGGAGTTGTTCCAGAGCCAACTTCATGTCCATGTCATTGGTATACTGTTCAGATTCTGCAAGTCATTTAAGGCATACAAGCGTCCAGATGATCCAAGATTCTCACAACTTGAACACATAGAAGTCGGGTGAGGCGAGGAAGATAACCATTGTACGGGCCCAGTTGCTCTGGAGAGACAATCATATGCTGGAAATAACCATTTCGGATGCTCTTTTGAGCATGTTGAGATCACTTGAAAGCATCAAAGTAGATCACCAGTGTTTACCTTCCATAGAGCCTTGTTAGCAGAGGTATCTTTGTTGATCGCAATTTTCTTGATACTGTAACGTTCACTCTTGAGCACTTGGGTTATTTGAAGACGCTTCAATGGGGAACTTGAAATGGTAATCAAAATTGACTTAGAATGCAGGAGCAATGGTATGAGTATGCAAAGTGTCTTTCCACTACCAGTACCAGTGATTGTAATGCAGTCGTGACAGTTAAGCATTGCCAGGGATGCCTCAAGCTGGAAAATGTAGGGAATGACACAGTCTTTTGTTGCCTTCGACGATTAAGCATGCTCAGGTCACATCAAGCCTATCTTTATCAGAAAGATGGTCCAGATAATCTCTAGAAAGTTGATTACCCAGCTTCAAAGCAGATTGAATCACAGAGTCCTCTGATTCACCTTGGATGTCGTTGATGTCATTGATGAGCATAGGATTTATTGCTCATCCCAATTGTGTTCAGTCAGGGGTTATTTTATATTGATTGGCAGTTGATCAACTTTCAAGCTCAGCTTGAAACAGCAAATCATTTATTTTCAAGAGGAAATCTTGTGTTTTCTTATTGATTAATGATCACGTTGCCATGGGAGCTTGCTTAGCATTCAGAAGTTGCCATAGTCCGTTAGTCTCAAGCCCATCGGTTTTGGGCACCCTCACTGCACTTAGGATCTACCAATTCCCAAAACATCTGGAAACATTCAGTCGAGGACTATGGCATCGAGTCACACTTGTCACGCTCTTTTTTAAATTAGAACAGATGGTGCACCTATTGGGACAAATAGACACTTAATTTTATGCACAATTTAAAACTCAGAAATGCCACCTGCAGCGGCTGAAACCTTGCTTGATTGCCTGACTGCCCAAGTCAAGATGAGGCAATCCCATAAGTTGTTATAATACCTCTACCTGACTACACAGAAAACAGACTAGATAGTAATATGCATACTAAGCAGTGCCATTAGAAAACATTGGAACGAAGCAGCACTACGAAAATACTGTTGAGAGAAAGAGAGAAAACTATTTATCTGCCATGCAGAAGAGGATCAAAAACAGGGAGCTCAGCTTAGTTGAATGATATGCCGCTGTGAAGAGACAGCAGACGGGACCTCAGAAAGATAAGCATCAAACATCCAGATGGATTTGGACATCACAAATGGTGCTCATGGTATGATTGTCAATATCATACTGCATCCTGAAGAACCTCTATTGGTCAAAAGTAACATGGTTGAGCTGAATCGAACACAGGTGGCTGCATTGGAGGTCTGGAGGAATCAGTGATACCCATCAAACTGATGACAAGAATGTTCCAGTTAAAGCTGATATCAACCAAACAAAAAGAGATCAGAAGAAACATGCGGCAATGCCAATTTCTGATGACTGCAGCATATGGACACCAACTACTGATCACAAGGCCAAACAATACCTTATGTCATTGTCAACATAGCCACCCCCCCAACAGGAGGATTGAGTGAATTTGAGTCTTTTCAATTTGTATGTAGTGCTTTCTCGCAGCTCAGGGGGGGAAACTATAAGGTTACTGCAAAGATTCAACAGTAAGCTATTTCAAGGATCACATTCTACCAAGCTGCTGGAAGAGGGTGAAAGGTTAAAAGAACTGGATAGAAAGACAAAGAAATAGTGGCAAACAATAGGGTGAGATAGATAATACACAGTACTACTAACATTAGTATTCAACAAACCGAGCTCTCATAGATACAGACCTAATCGAGAATACAGGGCAAACATTATGTAAATAAACAGCTCGACAAAAAAAACATATATGTATGATATGATGAGACAGAGGCAAAACCTCCTAAAAAAAGCAAAAAAGGTTCCGTCAGTCACTTTCTCACAGGTAATAGTGTTGGAGGAAAACACAGCATGACAAAAAAGGAGAAAAGTTCTGTCAGTTGCTTTCTCACAGATAATGGTGTTGAATGAGAGCACAGGAAAACACAGCATGACAAAAAAGGAGAAAAGTTCTGTCAGTCACTTTTTCACGATTGAATTATGAGTGTGGAGAAACCTTGTCAAGCAAGGTAACAAGGTAATAGCGAAGTCCTTAGTGCTGCTGTGCTATGAGCATGGTTTCTACACACACTGAGCAGCAAGCAAATTCATCTGCAAACCTAGAGCAAGCCTGGGAGCAAGCCAAGAAAAAGTCAAACTATTCATCAGATGAAACCCGGCAAGTACTCACAGTGGCCTGCCTAGCAAAGTGCAACAATCGGCCCTCATACCCTTGGCAACTGGATGCCTCAGAGGCATTCTATCTTGGTCTTGACTGCACCATCATTGCTGGCACTGGATCAGGAAAGAGCCTGCCATTTGTGATACTAGTCATGATCTGTCCCAACAAAATATTGTTGGTCATATCACCTCTGAACTCCCTTGAAGCACTGGCAGACCAGGTCAGTACTATCAATCATCAAATCATGATATAGCCTTACATGTGGCAGGTCCGGCAATGTAGTGAAATGGGCATTACAGCAGTTGCTGTGAATCATGCTACCTAGTATTCAACTCAATTACATCAGGTGAGAGTTTCTTTCATGAGAAGACCAGATTGTCTCAGTGAAAATACAGAAACTGGTGGAGCAGTCATATCAGATTGTTTTTACATCACCTAAGATGGCCATATCCAACTTACATTTCAATACACTTATTTGCTTGCCAGAATACCATTAAAACTTGAGCGGAATCATCATCAATGAGGCACACTGCATAGTTCAGTGGGGTAATCAGTTCCAACCAGCATTCAGCAAGGTCAAAAAATTATGTGCCTTCATTCCCATGAACACACCTGTGTATGTCACATCAGCCACCTTGGAACCGGGTATACTCACCGACATGCACCACCTGCTACACATCAATCCATCCCACTGGCAGTCATTTCACTTGAACCTCGGCAATGATAGAAGAAATATTTACCATGAAGTCCGCCTCATCTAAAATAGCAGGGATTTCAGCATACTCAATTGTTTGTTTGAAGGAGTGATGTGCGCAGAGGAATTGGAGCATGGTCTAATTTTCGTCAACACAGTAATCAACTCACAACTGGGATGGGAACACTCACAGGCATTATTGCCTGGCCCTGTGACTTGTACGTGGAATTGCACTGAGGCCACCTTCAAGTTTGCAGCCTTGTCCAGACCAAGCTGCTCGTGAAGGTGTTGAGTATGCATTCGTTGAATGGGTGGATTCTCACAGTACTCTGAGCTAGTGTCTGAATCTCTGCTACCACTAGTGGACTCAAGTGACCCGGGATTGGGGCCAAAGTTGAGGGCATTGGCCAGACTGGCAGGGATATGGTGGCTGGAGAGTGGCCCATAGAGACTTGGATCAGCGAGATTATCACCATTGTTGTTGTTGTGGTACATTGCAGCTTGAGTTGCAAGGACTGCAGTAGCAGCACTACCAGCTCAATTAGATAGTACAAAAGTATTATTTACATAACTTACATTAGCTAACTACAACTATAGGCTTATCAATTTTTATTTATTGACATGTGTTGACAGGTGTGACCTGATGCCATAGTCACAGTACTAAATGTTCCAGATGATACAGGAAGCGTTTGATTCAGGCCCTGCCTGTTGCTTCCTAATTTGTAAACGGATGGTTCGAGACTACCAGTCCATCTATCGACGGCTCTCCAACAGATTGCCTCTTTTAGATGACTGGTCACGAGTCTAATGAGGACAGCATCTAGTAGTGTTTGTGTATGTTTTCAATAATTAGAACTCAGCCAAACTTTATCCCTCAAACCCTCCAGCAACAGCTGGCACAACTGTTTAATAAGGTTCATGTTCAGACAGCTCAGCATTGTCGGCATCATTGGCGATAATCGAATTATTGGTACAATATGTAAGAATATGTCATATTTGGAAATGGCAGAAATAAAATAGTTATCCTTTTCCTCTTTGTCAAGAAACTGTGACAAAAAGACAGCATCAGCGGGATTGGATCCATGGCACTTCAACATCAAACAGGGCATAACTTGAAAGACCACTAGGCCATAAAGCCAATAGTATTGCTAGCTTCCTAGGTGTATATATACAGTACTACCAATACATAGCTGTTGTCCATTTAGCAATCTATCAAGTCCCAATAGTGTTTTAAAGTTCAGTTGGAAACTGGTCAGGCAACTGGCAACTGGACTGGACTGGTGATCGGTTGCAACCGGACTGCAGTTGCAGTTGGGCCTGGAATTATTTATCTGACCAGTTGCAGTTGCCTAACTTTCTGAAAATTCAAAAGACCGGTCACAACCAGTTGCAACCGGTCTTTTTGTTAGCCCCTATGTAGCCCATATATTCCCCCTATCCATGTACACTTCCCATAATTCTTTCAGAATTTTATATACTTTATTTGAATTTATACAGATCAATCCATTGTGATACCCCCCTGATCCAACATATGACCTGGTTTCAATTATAACGTCCAATCCTGTGGTCCGATCTCCACACATCATAGGCATAAGATGTAGCTATGGGTATGTAGAATAATGTCTCTCACTAGTGGAAATCATGAATCCCACTGTGTGAATTGTTATAGCCAGATTCGGGTCAGCATGTAGTCATATGCCCCCCTGACTCAACACCTGACCCGGATTTGGCTATAACATCTGTCCCTGTGCTCTGATCCTCACGCTCTATAGGGATATTATGTAGGCAAGGGTATGTGGAATATATGGTCTCACTAATGCAAATCATGAGTCGGACTGTGTGAACCGATATAGCCAAATCCGGGTCATATGCCCCCTGAACATACATACACTCTAAAATACATCATATCTCTTGGTCCTGTGGTCCGATCTCTACGGTCTATAGGAGTTATTTGTAGCTAGGGGCGCTATCTACATTATCTAACCACAGTATGAGGGCTGTGTCACATCATCCATGTGCCGTGTTGCTCTCGCTTCTCTCTCCCTTCTTCTGACCACACAGGTAAGCACATCCCCAGGTGCTAGGGTGCAGATATACCCCAGGTGTCGGTTTTAGATATCTGTAGATATACCCATGCCCTTGGTGAGGGTGCGGGTCAGCACAGCCACCTAGGGTATACCCAGTTGCCTGAGTTCCACATTTTAAACAAGTCAACAATGTATGTGATCATAAAGGAACATGAATGGAAGATCTAAGTATTCATAATACTGTGTATATACACCTAGGAAGCCAGTAACACTGTTGGCCTTGTGGCCTAGGGGTCTTTATGTCTTGCTTGATGTTGAAGTGCCATGGATCGAATCCCACTAATGCTGTCTTTTTGTCACAGTTTCTTATTGGCTGGCTAGTTATGCAATGACAAAGAGGGAAAGGATAACCATTTTATTTCTGCCATTCCCAAATATGACATATTCTTACATATTGTACCAATAATTCGATTATTGCCAATGATGCTGAATGCCAAGCCGTCTGGACATAAACCTTATTAAACAGTTGTGCCAG
Organism: Tylopilus cf. pernanus; assembly: GCA_038090575.1. Lineage (NCBI taxonomy): Eukaryota > Fungi > Basidiomycota > Agaricomycetes > Boletales > Boletaceae > Tylopilus > Tylopilus cf. pernanus. The sequence continues at coordinate 3,668 of JBBPMZ010000031.1, read as the reverse complement.
CTGTTGCTGGAGGGTTTGAGGAATAAAGTTTGGCTGAGTTCTAATTATTGAAAACATACACAAACACTACTAGATGCTGCCCTCATACCCTCCAGCACAAGGATGGGAAGGAGCCTGGTGTAGATGTGACCATAATAGTCGAGCAACAGGAATAAGTCTTGATATCAAGAAAACTAAAAATTATTTCCACAGACATGAACAAAGGTTTGACAAAGATTCTGATTTACACCCCACCTGCTTGCATGCCCAGAGTATCCTTCCCTCACATCCCTGTTACCTTAGCATGTACCAGGTTTTTTCAATCTTTGTTGATCTTTGTCTTATCTTCTTCTCTCTGGCACTGTCAATGAAACCCCTGTTGACGCAGCCCACCTCGAGCTGTCAGGACCCTTTCTACAGACACAACTAAGTATCATACGCTCAAAACAATGACTAAGGTTACATTCTTTGTTCTACCAGCATTACTAGTGTTCTCGCAGTAACATCTCCATATAGGAGTAGTCTGGCTCTTCTTTGGGGCTGCAGATGAGAATTAATAGACAAAGAAATGCTGTGAAAAGCTGGAAAACATACTCAAGCCTGTCTTCAACAACATCTAACAATGTTCCAAGTGGTGGTGGCAGCGAAAGCATGAGTTGTGAAGGGTGAAAGGCTCTCTTCCATTCAAAACACTCCCAAGCATCCTCAGGCTGGAAGTGATACCACGGAAGAGTTCCGTGTGCAAGGTAGATCAGCGTATACATGAGGGACAAAACATCATTCTGGTGGGTGTGATCTACTAGGAAAATGGCAACAGTCATTTTAGACTGGGGCAAGAAGATGAGTAGACTCACACTCTCTGATCTGGACGTTAATGCTCATGAAGGGAAGTGTTCCCACAGCATATCAATGGCAACGTCACCACTTGCCTGACTCCATCCACGAATCTTGAGACTCTGTCGCATGGCTGAAATCAATAAGATATGACTCTAGCTTGCTGCTCAGTGGGAGCATTATGTTATCAGGTTTGATATTACAGTGAAGAATTCCCTTGGTATGCACTTCCTGTAGGGTTTGGATCTACAAACATATTAGCCTAGTCATAAAAGGAGATAGATGCATATACCATTGCTCAACCAATCGTGCAAACCTTGTCAATGAGAACAATACCACCTGTATCTCACAGAAAGGTGTGGAGCATCTTGCCAAGGGGTTCCAAGACAATGAAACCATGACCTACAGCATGAAACACCTCAAGGCAATGAGATATCCCATGGATTGTTGGGATTGTGTGCATGTGTGATCAAACATACTCATATTTATGCATTGATTAGTAATACCGTAGAGTTGAGTTTATACTGCTACCGCCAACTTACTCGTGGTTGACCATTGTCGCACCTCATAAGGCCTAGTAATCCAACATAAACTCGACTCTCACTGAACTGGTGTGACTGAGTTGCCCGCTGTGTGCTCTCAGATCCCCTTCATGCTATCGCCATTCGTTTCTGTTTGTTCCTGTTTGTTGTCATTTGTTCTCGCTCATTGTTCGCTTGCCTGCCTGGGGCTGAAGCCAGTCACCTGTTGTCCACTTGTTGTTCACTTGCCTGCCTGGGGCCGAAGCCAGTCACCTGTTGTCCATTCATTCGTTCGCTTGCCTGCCAGTGGTTAGGGCTGAAGCCAATCATTTGTTGTCTACTGCCTGTCACCTGCTGCTACCTGCTGCTCACTTCACTTTCCCAACCTCTTGCTATGATCTCAGACTCGTTGTTTGCAAAGCTCAACAGAACCAATTATCACGAATGGTGCCTATTAATGGAGGTGCTCCATCAGCAAACCCATTATGTACTACATAGCACTGTACAATAGTAACAGTGTGTTACAGTATCACAGAAAGGTCCCCCCTGTACAGCACTGTCACAGTGTGTGACAGTGCTGCCACAGCCACCACAGTGACACAGTGCGTACAGTGTTGCACTCACACAACAGCACTATTTCTTAAAGTACAGTACCTTACAATCACACAGTGATAAAGACATATTTTTTGCTATTATTCTGTACCTAAAATTACATCTTAGGTGATACAATACTGGTCCTATGGTCATGCTTTTGATCTAAGGGATATGCGGCCTTGAAGTAGGGTAGTGCCGGTTGTCGGGGGATATTAGAACCAAAGTACATCGATCTGATGGTGGGAACAGTTATTATATTACTTGAATAAACTGGGAATCAAGTGGCGAGACGTACCGATGCGAAACGAATCCATAGTGTCGCATTTTTGAGTCTAAAGGGGTATGAGGGTGAGCAGGGTGGTCAGAGGATATTCAAGCCAATGGACATTGATCTAATAGTGGGAATAGCTAGTATATCACTTGAATAAACTAGGAATCAAGTGGCGAGATGTATATGGGGGCAAGCAGGGTGCCCGGGGGATATTTTGGCCAGTGGACGTCAATCTAATGATAGGAATAGTTATTATATCATTCGAATGAACTGGGAATCAAGTGGCGAGATGTACCGAGGTCAAATGAATTCGTAGTGTCGCATTTTTGAGTCTAAGGGGGTATGGGGGCGAGCAGGGCAGTCGGGGGATATCCAGGCCAGCAGACGTAAATCTAATAGTGAGAATAGTTAGTATATTATTTGAATGAACTAGGAATCAAGTGGCGAGACATACCGACGTGAAATGAATTCGTAGTGTCGCATTTTTGAGTCTAAGGGGTATGGGGGTGAGCAGGGTACTTGGGGGATATCCAGGCCAGTGGTGTCAATCTAATGATGTGAATGGTTAGTATATTATTCGAATGAACTGGGAATCAAGTGGCGAGACATACCAAGGTCAAACGAATCTGTAGTGTCGCATTTTTGAGTCTAAGGGGGTATGGGGGTGAGCAGGGCGGTCAGGGGATATCCAGGCCAGCAGACGTCAATCTAATAGTGAGAATGGTTAGTTTATCATTCAAATGAACTGGGAATAAAGTGGCGAGACATACCAATGTGAAACGAATCCATAGTGTCGCATTTTTGAGTCTAAGGGGTATGGGGGCAAGCAGGGCACTTGGGGGATATCCAGGCCAGTGGACATCAATCTAATGATGGGAATAGTTAGTATATCATTTAAATGAACTGGGAATCAAGTGTTGAGACGTACTGAGGTCAAACGAATCCGTAGTGTCGCATTTTTTAGTCTAAGGGGGTATAGGGGCGAGCAGGGCAGTTGGGGGATATCCAGGCCAGCAGACGTAAATATAATAGTGGGAATAGTTAGTATATCATTGAAATGAACTGGGAATAAAGTGGCAAGACGTACCAGTACGATGTGAAACGAATCTATAGTGTTGCATTTTTGAGCCTAAGGGATATGAGGGTGAGCAGGGCACTTGGGGGATATCCAGGCCAGTGGATGTCAATCTAATAGTGGGAATAGTTAGTATATCATTCGAATAAACTGGGAATTAAGTGGCGAGATGTACCGAGGTCAAACGAATCCATAGTGTTGCATTTTTGAGTCTAAGGGGGTATGAGGGCAAGCAGAGCAGTCGGGGGATATCCAAGCCAGTGGATGTCAATCTAATAGTGGGAATAGTTAGTATATCACTCAAATGAACTGGGAATCAAGTGGTGAGACATACTGGTGTGAAATGAATCCATAGTGTCACATTCTTGCATCCTATGGTGACCCGGTCTAAGTT